>JAWQFJ010009214.1:30000-37500 GCA_034096865.1 Theodoxus fluviatilis | reverse complement strand
ACACACATACACCCATACACAAACGCACGCGCGTGCGCTCACACTCACAATTTCTCTATTTCTCTCTGGCATTCAACACTGATTTTCATCGAAACCTGTAGCGTTTTGTTTTGCTCTAACGCGAGCTCGAAAAGGTGGGAAATAGTTAGTCTTGAAATACCTAGAGTCTGTAATTCACTTAAGTTCAAAGGAACTCGAAACAGTGTTGTGTGTAGTATATTTTTCATTAATTCACTAGTGCCCTAGACAATACGGGGGATGCGAGAAACTGTTTTTTCAATATATGTGCTGTGCGTAATTAATCACATGTCACATCAAAGACCACAAGAGGCTTTTTATTTTATTTTTGTTTCTTAATGGCTGGAACTCCAGCACGTTACAGACGACTACACACCTCCTTCCAAACAGATCGACATTTCCAGAACAGCAAAGAGTACCTTGTGTGTACTTCTGACTGTAGTCGTGCTGGCAGAAGCCACACAGACCGTCGTAGTGACCGCTGTAGTACTCGGGCACACACGTCTCCGACTGGCACACTGGTGAGTAGACGGAACATTCAGTCAAGTGCATCGTCTACCAGGTCAACTGCGACAAAACGGTGAAAACGAAGACACTACAAGTACATGTACTTGTCTTCGTTTCGGTTCAAAGGAAAAGTGCTAGACTACGGGTGTTTTCATGCACTTTTCAAGAATAGTTTCACAAATACGACAGCATAATTGAAAGTGAATTATTTTCATCACTGATATGCCTTTTATTGCTCCTTAGAGCTACTGCAAAATATGTGGAATGCCGAACACTTTCTGATCAACTGCAGCAAAACGCTTGCATACCACAACCCACTTTTAGCGTACTGTGTCCCAACGTGAACATAGTACATCACATTTCCGAACGCAAGCCCACATCCTGGCTTCAGATAAAATGTTTCCCTTAATAATATAGTTCAAACAAGACGAGCCGTCTGAACTTTCATTGTTGTTTTGCTTTGGATAAACCAAACAAATTTTCTTTAAGAGTTTCGTTTTTCTGTTGGATGTTCTAACATCCCAATTCAAATAGGATACTATTCTGAATTATTTTCATCACTGATATGCCTTTTATTGCTCCTTAGAGCTGCACATAGAAACCAATGGTTTGGGCATTGCTGCACGAACTACGTTCCATACAGAAGAGGTGACATCCATGTTTCGTGTATACTCATAATGTGCTTTGCTTGATGAAAGGTTGAAGCATGCAGCCTTACAGTGTGTTGCATTTAAACGTTTTGCAGTAAACTGTTTTATGCCTAAATATGAGTCCAGTGTAGTTAAGATGTTCCTCAGGATCGCTGAGACTCACGTTTCTCCTTGTAGCCATGCTCGTACTGGGCGCAGTGCCTGCAATGACCAGTGCAGTGTCCAGTCTTCAGGTACTGCTGTCGGCAGTAGAGTGACCCGCAGTCTGGAAGGAACAACGACAAAGAAAAGTGTCACAACCAATAGGTAAGGTATTTTTGTGAAATGATATTATACTTGCTAAAATAATGACACGCACATAGTTCTAACGACTTTTAAAACCTCAAGTCACAGGAGGTAATGATTAACCTGTCAGAAGTCCAGCTATTCCTTGAAAATGTTGCACTCGCTCAGCTTGGAAGACGACAATACATTTCAACAATATATCATGTAATAATAAACTCTTTAAAAATGAAAATCGTGTCTTTCCTATACTGCATGATAGAACAAATATTTGATTGTGTGTGTTTGTTTGTTCGTTTGTCTATTTATTTGTTTTGTTATGTTGAAAGACGTCAAAATTGAGCACAAATATGCCACTCACGCTTGTAGTATAGCTTCTTGTAAGAGTTGCAGTATTTACACGGCCCTTGAATGTCGCCACTGTCGTACTCTTGCGAACAGACACTAGAATGGCACACTGCAAAGACACAGGTTAGAAATGAGAAACGTTTTCACTTTCTTTTTTTCCAAGACAACATAGTATGGTGCGAATGTCACATATTCTACCTGGAGTGATGATACTTCTCTCACACTCTCTCTCTCTCTCTCTCTCTCTCTCTCTCTCTCTCTCGTTCTCTTTCACTTTTTCTCCCTCCCTCTCTCTCTCTCTCTGTTTCTTTGTGTCTCTGTGTTTATGTGTGTCTCTGTGTTTCTATGCGTGTCTCTGTCTCTCTTTCTGTCTCTCTCCCTGTCTGTCTGTCTGTCTGCCCCCCTCTCTCTCTCTCCCTCTCTCTCTCTGTCTGTCTGTCTGCCCCCCTCTCTTTCTCTTTTTTTTTTCTCTCTCTCTCTCTCTCTCTTTTTTTTCTCTCTCTCTCTCTCTCTGTCTGTGTGTGTGTGTTTCTATGTGTCTCTGTGTTTCTATGTGTCTCTGTGTTTCTATGTGTGTCTGTGTCTCTCTTTCTGTCTCTCTGTCTCTCTCCATCTGTCTGTCTGTCTGTCTGTCTGTCTGTCTGCCCCCCTCCCTCTCTCTCCCTATCCCTCTGTCTGTCTCTCTGTCTGCCCTTCTCTCTCTCTCTTTCTATCTCTCTCTCTCTCTCGCTCTCTCTCTGTGTGTGTGTGTGTGTCTGTGTTTCTATGTGTATATATGTCTCTCTTTCTGTCTGTCTGCCCCCCCTCTCACTTTCTGTCTCCCTCCCTCTGTCTGTTTGTCTGCCCCCCCTTTCTCTCTCTCTCTCTCTCTCTCTCTCTCTGTGTGTGTTTCTATGTGTATCTATGTCTCTCTTTCTGTCTCTCCCTCTGTCTGTCTGCCTCCCCCCTCTTACTTTCTGTCTCCCTCTCTCTGTCTGTCTGTTTGCCCCCACCCCTCTCTCTCTCTCTCTGTCTCTCTCTCTTTCTCTCTCTCTCTCTCTCTCTTTCTCTCTCTCTCTCTCTCTCTCTCTCTCTCGTCTCAGTTTATATAGGTAAAGAAACTTTCTATCACATTTAAGGTTATTCATGCAGCCACTGGCATGTGTTTATACAAAGCTTTCAGAAAAATGAACAACCCAATAGCACGTTATACTGCAGATAAATGTTTGGGCACTTAAAGACAAACGCATGCGTCTCTTTTTTGTTTTCCTTCATGTTTTGTATAAAGTATGAACAGTAAATACTTTAAAACTGAGTAAATGATAACTTTGTAGGCATCTTCGACCAAATAGTTGGCGCGTGCTTGGTGTGTTTTTAATTCCAAGCTGACTGCTCCATATTAAGTTTTTAAAATTCGAGTTTGAAAAATGGAAAAAATGTTCCTGAACGGACATGAACTTACTTGTGTCCTTGTACTTGACCTCCAGACCTGAGCAATGGCGACACTTCCCGGTGCAGTGCCCCGTGCTTAGGTACTGCTTGTGGCAGTAAGTGGACTCGCATACTGAAACGAGGAGAGGCACCCATGTATTGCACAGTGACACAGCGGCCACCATCAGCATTTGATTTTAGACTGCCCCTTGTCCTACTGATGGGCTGCAGTCCATCCCTTAATGCAACTCTTCGCCTATGTCTGACTCAGTCTTCATGATCGCAAGTGACACTTATGATCCACAGTTTTGTATTGTTTCATGTAACTTTCACCACTTCAGCCTCGAGGGAGGGAAGTAAATCCACATGTTTAATTCCTGTGTTTGTCGAAGATTGTCATGTCATTTAAAAAACATAGTGTGATGCTCAGTGGTTGCTGCTTGTGTATCCATTAGCTTTACTTCTGCCATTGTTTTGGGATGTAACGTGCTTGCTGAGTCACTATGTATATCATGAAAGGAAAAAAAGTGTCACTGATGCAATATAAACAATACACACTTCACAGATATGTGATTAGGACCAAAATGTAAGCGGCCTGTCATATCCAAAGACAGGGAATGTAAACACAAATTAAAACAGACGGCCCCGCAATGATAATCAAAGAGGTGCAAACATTAAAAGTGTCAAAATGTTCAGCAGATTAAGGAAGATTCCTATATTATATTATCAAAGCGACATCTTTTTGATGGCTGTGGTTCCTTAGATAATGTGTTGAATGCGTTTATGTACCTTGAATGTAGTGTTGCTTGTAGGAGTCACAGTACTGGCAAAGTCCATCGCAGTGTCCTCCCACGTACTCGTGGATGCAGTGGCTGGAGCGACACACTGGAAACAAGAAAGAAAGACACATAAATTATTGTTCCAGTTCTGAGGCTATGATTTCGACTACACTTAACAGCATTGTTTTTTATGAAAAGAACTAATAAAATCGTGTTGGTGCATGATAATATGCTGCTCAAGACAAGCCAGCCGTTTGCTGTAGAAAAATATGACGAACGCCTGTCACGTGTGGCCGTAATCACTGGAGGACAAGACGATACATTATGGAAATAAAGTGAAAGCAAAATAAAACTCAAAACATGGGGGAAATTGAGAATGTGTGCATATGAGCCAGAGAAAAGCTTTTTGGCTTTATTAACGCATGAAACACCAAGACAAATTGTTGGATACTAATTGGAAGTTATGGACGTGAATCCAAAGCTGCATTTTTATTCAAGGCTTATGGATCACCTTTTTCCTTGTAGCTGTGCAGGATGGTTTCACAGTGTGCACACTTCCCTGTGCAATGGCCGTGGGCAAAATACTCCTCACGACAGACGGTAGTTTTGCACACTACAAAGAAATAATCATATGATAAATTTGTCAATTTGTCAGTTTATATAATTAGGGCCTTAAAAAGCTCTTCAAATATATACGTTGCTCCAGGTATGTAGTCCACTAAATTGCTACGAATCCGAAATTATTTCGCCTCAAAGCATACTACTTCAGTATAAAGAACCAGCGAAAAAGAGGTTGTAAGAAAACTATCCCACAACCTAGCGATACATCATCATATCGTATACAAAGCGTATGCGGCCATCTTGTCCCTCACAACAATACAGTACAAATAAAATGTGGATAACTATATTTGATATGCAATTTAAAGTCACAAGCAACGTTAGTGATTGACTATTAATTTGAATTTAAAACGCAAGCTACCTCATATTTTTCTTGAAGGTTTAATGTGGAAATGACAAGGTAAGTAGAAAAAAAGAGTTATGGAGGCCTACAGTACAACATGTGTTCATACCAAAACATTGGCAATAAGAGTTATTATAGGAGGTAATTAGTCTTGCTGTTCTCTATTTGCAGACCGCGGTACGAGAAGGGAAAATGTGTAAGTGTATGAGCCCGAAAATAAATTGCGCCATACCTTTGGTGTACGAGTCACTGTAGTCGTGCTGACAGAAACCACAAAGTCCGTCGTAGTGACCACTGTAGTACTCGGACACACAAGTCTGGGACTGGCACACTGCGAAACAGGCAGGTCACTGAAAGGATCTGCACAGTGATGCTTTTGCTGTTTGCGTCAAGAAATACCGAGAGTCGTTCGTCTCCATTAGGTGTATGGAATCTCATTTCTGGTCATGGGGCTGTCTGTGATTGTGTCTCCCAGTATTCGTTATGGCTCATATTTTAAACATTGTCCTGGATGAGTATCCGTCTATTGTCTAAGGAGGTCACGCATGACTAGTGTTATGAGTGATCGTGCTCTTTTGATAAATCTAAAGGTAAAGGTGAAGACATGCTTTTATATCGCAACTTCTCCCCAATCTTTGCATTGCACACTGGGGAACTCTGCACGTTGTGCATTCAATTAGTGTGGTGTTTTTCTTGTGTGTTCTATTCGTGTGCACACAACAGCCTCTCTCTGCGAGTTGTGTGTGGTGTGCAATTTCGCATTCATTATCACGTGTGATCAAGTACTCTGAAAATGGCTCATACTTACGTTTTTCTTTGTAGCCGTGCTCGTACTGGGCGCAGTGTCTGCAACGTCCAGTGCAGTGTCCAGTCTTCAAGTACTGGCGCCGACAGTAGGACGACTGGCAGCCTGCGATAATAATAACGTATTGCAGTTTTGGTGACAATGGATTGCACCACTACGAAAAAAGAAAACACTTGCATGCTACACACAGCCTAAATGAAGATACAAATGCAAACAAGAAAAATCATTGAAAACTATGTGTGAAGTATTTAAATTTACTATTGTGAACAGAATTGCAAAATCGATGGTTCCTGTCCCTTCCAGGAAGCCGTGATTGAAAAAATCAAAACAACATTAACATTGTCATCAAAGCTCATTAAAGATTGTTTTTCCCAAACCTTTGTAGTAGACTTCCTTGAAGGAAGAGCAGTATTTGCAGTCATCGTGGATGTCCCCACTTCCGTACTCGTCCAGGCACAGTTTGGAGTGACACACTGCAAAAACAAGACATATTCAAAAGAATGTCACGTCCTTTCATCACGAATGTCCGTCAAGCAAGGGAAAGTACAGGAAGAACGTTTTTGCTGTTGCCTTTCCACTTTTACTCATTATTTTCTGTGCCTGAATTTGAGTGGTCAGAACTCTGGGACCTTTCACCAGAAGGTCTCGGGTTCCCTCACCGCCTGAGACCCGACACACTTTATGGCGGCCTGGTGCAAAGCGCACGGCTCTGTATTAGGAAAGAATGGCCTTTTCTGTTTTCCTGTTCCTTTGTATGTGATGGGAGGACATACTGGAGTCAGTGATGTTGGGTTTCTTATTACAGTTGCATGGCTGGAGGTGACACGAGTCCATGCACGGGACGAACGCTGTATTTTGCCACTGCTTCATTGCATTCATGCAAATGCAGACCTACGTTGGCAACGTCGAAACATTGTTTCCATGAAAAAAGACACAGGTATACGTGTGTGCAATTCAAACTCTATCCCAGGGATACTTTAAATTGGATCTCGTTACAATCAACTAATGCTTAATATGTTATCACCATTCCTTCTCACATACAATAGTGGAGAACACAACTGATCATGATGCTTTGCAATAATTTTAATCTAAATCAATGGTGAATTCCCTTCCAAATATGAATTCTGAAGTATTTAGATAAAAGTTCAAAAAGTGTTGTAGGAACAGAAGCGTTGGACTCACGTGTGTGCTTGTACTTGACTTCCAGACTGGAGCAGTGGCTACACTTGCCAGTGCAGTGGCCTGTAGTCAGGTACTGCTGGTGGCAGTAGGCAGACTCGCACTCTGCAACAAGGAGAGACATTGTCCGTAACCCTTAATCAATCCACACAGTTGCGCAACAGTTCTTACCTGTCAACCACTTAGAAACATTAACCTGAAGTTGGACCACAGCAGCACTATTTAAAAAATCCAGACCATCACCTTCTCCCCAAAAAGAGAATAGTTTACTGATATATTAGTCTGCAAAGCTAATCTCATTCTGCAAATCATGGACTCGTGCTCATATCACTCCCTGGCCTAAATGCTAGTTGCAAAGCATTTTCTTCTCAATCTTACAAAGAATAGAATCGGGGATTAAACTTAAATACAAATAATTGAAAATGGGCTTAAAAAACTCATTATCATAATTCTTGAGTGCAATTCATAATTTATCAAATACATGTAAGTAAAGAGTATTGTCAGGAAAATTTCAAACTATATTCTAGACATTTCCTCACCAAAATATTCAAAATTTGATAA
>JAWQFJ010009214.1:10000-27500 GCA_034096865.1 Theodoxus fluviatilis | reverse complement strand
AGCTGACTCAAAGTAGCTGGAGCCGATCCTCGCAGATTCGTTTGTGGAAGCACAATCCCAATCAAAGAACACAGGAAAATAGGAGTTCTTAAAATTGTATGACAGACAACGTGAATCGTGATGAGCTACACGATATCGATTTCTGGAGGAGGAGGAGGAGGAGGAGGAGGAGGAGGAGGAGGAGGAGGAGGGAGGAGGAGGAGGAGGAAGGAGGAGGAGGAGGAGGAGGAGGAGGAGGAGGAGGAGGAGGAGGAGGAGGAGGAGGAGGAGGAGGAGGAGGAGGAGGAGGAGGAGGAGGAGGAGGAGGAGGAGGAGGAGGAGGAGGAGGAGGAGGAGGAGGAGGAGGAGGTGAAGGAGGAGGAGGAGGAGGAGGAGGAGAAGAAGAAGAAGAAGAAGAAGAAGAAGAAGAAGAAGAAGAAGAAGAAGAAGAAGAAGAAGAAGAAGAAGAAGAAGAAGAAAGAAAAAGGGAAAATATAAGGAGGAGGGGGGAGAAAATAAGGAGGATGGAAAGAATGAAGGAGGAGAGGAGAGGGGGAGAAGAAGGAGGGGAAGACTGAGAAAGAGGATTTGGGGGGGAGGAGGAGGAAAAAAGGAGGAGGGGGAGAGAAAAGATTGAGGATGGGGGGAAGGAGTAGGGGAAAGAAAAGAAGGAGGAGGGGGGGGGGCGGAGAAGGAAGGGGAAGAAAAGAAGGAGGGGTGGGGGAGAGAAGGAGGGGGGGAGAGAAGGAGGAGGGGGGGGGGGCAGAGAGAAGGGGGGGTTCGGAGGAAGGGGGGGAGAGAAGGAAGAGGGGAAAAAGAAAGAGGGGGAGAAAAGACGGAGAAGGGGGGAGAAAAGACGGAAAGGGAGAAAAAGCAGGACGAGGACGAGGTAAAGAACTGATGGGACGGAACATGGATTTCGTACACCAATGAAAGAAAGAGTACTTACAAAAAGAGGGGCCGAGCGAAGACAGACAAGGCATTACTATCGTGCACAAGTCTTGTTTACCTTTGAAGTATATGCTTTTGAAGGAGGAGCAGTATCGGCAGGCGTCGTGGATGTCTCCACTGCCGTACTCGTCCAGGCACAGCTTGGAGTGACACACTGTGAAAAGGTAAGTTATTTCATTACTTATTCCTCATATCAATGTCTGGTTGACTCATTTTGTCGTCATATTTATCAGCAAAAGTTCTACAGTGTTACAGTTGTCTAAATTGTTAAACACATCATATCCTTGCCATTGGGTATCATTCAGGAAGTGCTGTCACGAAACCCAAACAAACCCTGCAAATTCAACCGACATGAATATACTAATACAACGTCAAGTATGCACTCATCATCAAACATGAATTTTAAACAGAAACATCGTTTTCGTTACAGCAAATTGTTGAGTCAAATTTCAGTTCATATCCTGTTTTTACATCTGAACATGCTGTTAGTGATAGGGCCAATTTATAAAAGGTCGTATATTTATTTAATAGTAGGACTGCAATTTTGCACTTACGTGTGTCTTTGTACTTGACTTCCAGACTGGAGCAGTGACTACACTTGCCAGTGCAGTGGCCTGTAGTCAGGTACTGCTGATGGCAGTAGGCAGACTCGCACTCTGACAGAGAATGAAGTAATTACAACTGAGTTATATCAAATGCAAACGCGTTCTTCAACATTTGACAAACCCAAGACGCCAATCAACATATGAACGGATGTGTCATGTTTTATACATATATCTAGGGAAAAAACTCCCTAAGTTGTTGAAAATTGACGCCTCAAAAAAACCTATAGGTGCATGATTTGTGTCTTACGTTGAAATTAAGACAGAGAACAGAAACCGTTCAGATGCGTTCCTATTTTCAAAGATTTAATGATGATTACAGTAAGCACTGCAACAACATGCATCGATGCTTGGAGCAACACTCAGCTATGTCTAACCCTGTGCTGTGGACGTAAGAGGAAAAAGCTATTTGTGAGTTGGGGAGCGGGAAGGGTCTGGGTGGGTGTTTGGGGAGAATGAGAACATGAAGGCGTGACGGTAGCATACGACCCCACGTCCATTCTAGCACTCAAAACACTTTCATGGAACACATACACTTACCATTAAGGTAGAACTGTTTGTATGAGTCACAGTACTGGCAGAGTCCATCGCAATGATCTCCCACGTACTCCTGGATGCAGTGGCTGGAGCGACACACTAAAAGAAACAAATATCTTTCTTACATAAGGCATCTTTGTAACTCTACATGTATATCTGCCTCATACTTGATATAGATCGGCATACGTGTTCGCTTTGAATTCCTTGCCTTTATCGTGAATTGTCTATCCAGGTACATTATCAGTAGTTTATGACCCAATAACTATTATTAAGATGCATAATGCGAATTCGTTTGAATGGTGAGATATATTTTGGACATCATCGTAGAGGACTCACCTTGTTCCTTGTAGGGTTGCAGGATGGTTTCACAGTGGGCACAGTTGCCTGTGCAGTGGCCGTGGGCAAAGTATTCCTCTCTGCAGGCGGTGGTCTGGCACACTGCAAGAGATTGATAAGTATTCACTAGCAAGAAACGTAGAACGTGCATTACAGTAAACATCATTGTACTATATTACTGTTCTAATTCCCAGAGGCAAATGTCACGAGGTGCATGCATGCACTTGTTAAAGATTACAACATTATAGTAACATGTAATGAACTAAAATGAAAGAGGTGTTTTGCTTAATGTACCACCTATTCTATATGCTAATAGAATATCAAACATGACATCGGGCTTGTGCGGGTTTGAATGGTGTGACTACAAGACATGGCATTGGGTGGGAAGATCAGGGAGGGGTTAATTGACTTGGAACATTCAGCCGCCGCCAGGTCGGATGTTCCCTATTGATCATATATGGTCGTGGAACAGTAAAGCAAGCAGCTTGATAACAGGGGAGACAGTGTGCTGTTTGAGAATCCATCTATTGGTGAACCATTGCAATAAAGAAGCTAGCACTCTCTAATGTTGACCTTTCCATTGTGCGTTATGGGAAATTTAGCTAAGCCCATCCTCAGGTTCTTTGAACATAAAGTAGTTCAATCGCTCACACACTTGTATTGTAGTTTTACAGTGTTTTTGCCATCATATTCATCCCGTCTGATGTGTTCCACAGGCAATCCCTTTCCTTCGACTGCTATGCGTGTGCGACAAAACCTGTTTCACGGTATCTTGTTTGCACATTAAACAACACAGTGGAAATACGAAAGGACCAGTATATTGCAGTCAGGCGGAACGTGGTAAAACATTGAAAGGTTGCATTACGTAAAGAAATCTGTTAAACAAGAGTGTGAACAAACTCAGACAGAAAATTCTCACACAAACTGGATAGAATGGAATAATTTGCAACGTCACGAAATGTTTCATGGTCTGCTTGTTGCGTTGTGACTTTGGCTGCAGTTGTCCTATGTTGCTCAGTAGCTCCAACAGCAACAGAGGAAGCAACAGCGGCACCAACAACAGCAAGACAACGTTTGTACTGGCCTGGAAGGGGGCAGATGCAGGCCTGAGTGTGTGGAATTTACCTTGGACATACTTGCTCTTGTAGTCATGGTCGCAGTATCCACAAAGGCCGTCGTATTTACCCGTGTAGTACTCTGGCACGCACGTGGCTGACTCGCACACTGCAAAACGACGTGAGAGGAAAGTCGGGAAATACATTTTGGTTAATTAAAATACTAGTATTTCAAGAAAACGTGTGTACTTGTGCGCTCGTATTAGTAAAAATTAACACCCAAAGCTTATTTACGTTGTGGATTCATCTCGAGATAAACACGTAATCTCACATAACCACAAATGTGTTCAAGATAGCCTTCGATGACATATATATATATATTGAATAGAAGGTGATCGTTGGGATATTTTCAACGAAAAAGGTTAACTAGATTGATCCAGAATGCATAGAGCTGAACATTGATATTCGATATTCATAAGACTTGTTTGTGTGTATAAACTGTTTTTAATACTGGTAACATCGGCCTGTTTAAACCTATTAAACCGAATGTCCTTTTTTCGTGCCATCAATGTTTATCCCGCAGTTGCAAGCATAGTCGTTGCCACACTTACGTGCTTGCGTACTCACTGACATCAATGTTTATCCCGCAGTTGCAAGCATAGTCGTTGCCACACTTACGTGCTTGCGTACTCACTGACATCAATGTTTATCCCGCAGTTGCAAGCATAGTCGTTGCCACACTTACGTGCTTGCGTACTCACTGACATCAATGTTTATCCCGCAGTTGCAAGCATAGTCGTTGCCACACTTACGTGCTTGCGTACTCACTGACATCAATGTTTATCCCGCAGTTGCAAGCATAGTCGTTGCCACACTTACGTGCTTGCGTACTCACATTTGGTTTTGTAGAACTGCTCGTACTGGGTGCAGTGTCTGCAGTGACCAGTGCAGTGTCCAGTTGTCAGGTACTGGCTTCGACAGTAGGACGACTGGCAGGCTGGAAGTACCGCATTGGACAGTAGCCAGTACCGCGCGTAGAGACGAATGCTCTATAACCTCAAGCTGTACCCACTGTCAGACAAGTAATGCGAGCTCCTGAGACATACGTGCAAGCATGCACTGGATGCTTGAAAATAAAATTTTGCGTTCAGCCTGCCATGCAGGATTCACGTTTGGACTTCAGGTGTCCTTGACAAGTGCATGTATGATTCTTGTTATGAGCGCAACCCAGAACTTCATTTGACATTTCTATAGTTTGTGTTGAGTGTTTGAAATAACATTCTTTAACATTGCAGTTGCATGACTGTATAGGTGCTGTCCTGATTGATCCTTTGCAGTCATGGTGTATTACACGCAAATTAGCAATTACATTTAAATGATATGATCAACATCGTCCTGCATTTGTGAACCCCAGAAATGCAGCGTCTATTAAATCATCCCTCTTACTTAATTTATTCCATAAACTGAGTATTTATTGTTGGAGTTTAGATATTTTGACATTTCTCAGCTAACGCAATTCGAAACATCACTGTTATACTTACCTGTAAATAAGTTTGTTTATAATTACGTGTTTGTTTTTAGGAAACAATATCTGACGAAACTGTCTCACCTTTGTAGTAAATTTTCTTGAAGGAGGAGCAGTATTTGCAAGGACCGTGGATGTGCCCTTTGCCAAATTCCTCCAAGCATTCATGAGAATGACAAACTGCAAAACAGAAACTTTTTGGAAAATCTCGCATAATAGCTCATGAACATCAACATAAATTGTCAGATACGCTCCATTTACTGTATATCCCTCCATGTTTTAAAATCATTTCCAATGGTGGTGTGTTACACATAACTAAAACAAAACCACTGAAATAAAAAAGGAATATTGACTCACGTTCATGTTTGTAGGTTTTCAAGATGCTGGTGCAGTACCGACATTCTGCACTGCCTTGTCCTGAGACCAGGTATTGCTTGCGACATTCGGAGGACTCGCACTCTGTAAGGACATGGTGCCACAGCATGTACTCATTTTCAACAATAACCTGGGCACCATAATTATATTTCGCAGATGTTCATTCACACATGCTACCCCCCTGGGCCCGTATTCACAACGGCGATTTATCTTTTTAACACTCGATTTATCCCCTAGCCCCGCGTTATCTTGATCGGTTAGATAAGGTACGCTCGTCCGAGGATCCTAGGTTGCGCTTTGCTATATATACTGGTTTCCAGCCAAGGGAGAGCGGAACAGGCAGTTGGAATCGTCTGAGCTTAGAGATAAATCGGAGTTAACATAAATCGGCGATAAATCGCCGTTGTGAATACGGGCCCTGGACTTTTTTATGAGGATAATCTTATAAGTATCGTCAGTCATGAGGTTTGAGCTGAAAAGTCGCATCCTTGCATAACGAATTATGTACCGTGCAATCGCATAGACAATGTTGCTGCATTGTTCTCTAACTACCACCCTTTTTTGCAACAAAAAGAAAACGTTTGACATGTTTTCAGTAGCTGGCATCTCCTTAAACTGATGGTGCAATTTCTCTTGAAACACGTTTGCTTTCAATAGTTAAACAGAACTGGCGCATTTACGGAAAGGGGAAAAGCTGTGATTGGCACCATACTTACTTTTGATGTAGAGCTGTTTGTAGGAGTCACAGTACTGGCAAAGTCCATCACAATGGCCACCTATGTACTCCTTAATGCAATGACTGGACGTGCACACTGAAAGCACAAGCCAAGTCGTGAAGAGATCCTTAATCTAGCATACGGTAGCCTGATGCAACGGCAGGTGGCATGAAGATCAAGAGCAAATAATTGAATGTGTATATTTGCAGATTTGTGTCTCCGTGTAAACATTTACCATAAAAAGTCTGTTTCTACAAATGATGAAGTGAATACTCTGAACATCAAGGACTCTGCTTAAAATGCGAACACTCTTACTAATGATATAATCAAAGCGGTTTGTATGCTTGCATTTAACAGTTGGAGTGATTTCATGAAACGGATACAGGCTGCAACGTATCACCAAATGCGCTTTGGACGTTTTCATTAATGTAAAAGTGTGCGTGACTTATGCAGGAAGAGAGACGCAGCACCTTGCTCCTTGTAGCCATGCAGGATGGTTTCACAGTGAGCACAGCTGCCTCCACAGGTGCCATGGGTCAGGTACTCCTCCCTGCAAGCGTTGGTCAGGCACACTGCAACAAGCCAAGGCGATGAGAAGGACATCCGCGGTCATCAAAGCTGTACGGACAAATTCGAGTTGTTCACTTGATTTGTCTCTGCACCCTTCATGCACATACTGAATGTTGATTACTATTTGATGCACTTGCTGAATCCGAGTTTCCATTGCCTTATCCAAAGAAGACATTCATTTACAAGTTACTAAATATAGTCAGTGGTTCATAGAAATATTGTGTATTCATCCATTAACGTATGTGAAAACTGTTTCCAAAATGGCTGTGGAAAAAATTCAAGCGGTACCCGTGATATACTTTTCCCTGTAGTCGTGCTGGCAGAAGCCGCAGTAGCCGTGGTATTCTCCAGTGTAGTATTCTGTCACGCAAGCTTCTGACGTGCACACTGTAGAATATGTACATAGTGTTATGGAGTTGTCATTTTTCAAACTGTTTCTCATCGTTTTATACAATATACATCAAAGTTTCGTTCTTCCTCAATGCAGTGTTTTTCCCCATCAGATTTTTTATTGCGAAAAGCGCGAGGAAAGAAATAGCACACATGTGAAAATCCACACGTAAACTAGCTCAGGCACAAACATGTCCATACACTCATCTAAATATATGCATATATCAGCTTTTCGCTTCCACATGCATACGCACACATATACGCATATCTCCCACCCACCCCACGCACTTACAATCACACACACATACACACACACAGACACACACACACACACACACAGAAACACACACAGTCACACACACATTCACACACACACACACACACACACACACACACACACACACACACACACACACACATACATACACACAAACACACACATACACACAAACACACACATTCACACACACACGCACACGCACACACACACACACACACACACACACACACATGCACGTACCCACACGGATAGTTGCATTTCGCTCACTCGCTTATTACTAAATGCATTTACTCGGCGTAGAGTATCTTTCATCTGCTAAGAGGGATTTCAACACTTCATCATTCTATCTCGCATTTAGGAGTACAAACCACCACAGGTGTATTTGCACGTGAAACAAGATACAGGCCAGGCTGCTAAGATACTGCCAGGCTTTTTCGAGTGCATCTGCATTGGAGATGACGTTGCTCACGTTTCTCCCTGTACGTGTGCTCGTAGTCTGCACAGTGGCCACAACGCCCAGTGCAGTGTCCAGTCTTCAGGTACTGTGTCCGGCAGTAGGACGTTTGGCAGACTGCAAGGACATGACAGTGCAAAGTGATCCCCACAGGTACTGTGTCCGGCAGTAGGACGTTTGGCAGACTGCAAGGATATGACAGTGCAAATTGATCCTCATTTCTAAATATTCCACGTGTATCTAAAATGGAAATTATGAACTATGTTTTTATGGAAAAGACGACGATGTAGTCTTCACACATCGTTGGGGATATACTGGAAGGCACATGACACTGCTACGTTCAAACATGTTATCCGGTGAGGGTAAAAAAGATATATGGTATGTGTAACTGACAGTAAAAATACATGTTTTAAAGATGTACTAATGACATCTACTTTTACGTAATTTAGCAAATGCTTGTTTTACATCTTATATACCACGCCCTGCTTGGCGCCTAAACATGAGATGTTTTTCATGTCACTTAAATTTTCTTAAGTTTGGAAATTTCCTCCTGTATAGTTTATTAGCTTACATATAGGGGCGCAATGACGTAAAAAAAGCCGCACAGCAGCTATCGATAGCATTGTGTCGATCTCTGTGTCACAGAACAATAAGGAGCGATTCTAAATGAGTCCTGCCAAAAGCGACCTTACCTTTGTAGAAGAGCTCCCCGAACGGCTGGCAGTACTTGCACAGGCCGTGAATGTCGCCCGTTTCAAATCCATGCAGGCAAAGTGGGGTGTGACAAACTGGCGAAAAATATGTGCAAATGTAGATTTTTGTATTTGAACCAATTCAAATCCCCAGATAGTTTTAATCTCAGACGGAGCTTACATAGAAAACATAGGTTTATTACAGACTAATAGAGAGACATAGAGCGTCCTTCAGGAATTCCGGTTAAGAATAATCTGAATAATCTGATATATAAATGAGGCAATTCTTGCATTCTACGTCACACCTTGTGCTGTCACGTGACATCCGGTTTCTGCGATATGGTAATTCACAAGTTTCGCCGGAACGTATTCCTTGAAAACGGACGTTTTGCCAGACTCCTTGTCGGTGAGTATTTTTGCATTCTTCCGTTGTCCTAACGTTACTGTAATCACAAGAAAATGATATCATGTCGTTTCAACTGCTGATTTGTAAAATTAAATGGCTTGACTGACAAACAGTAAACATTTCAGGCGTAGTTTAGTCGACCAACTGCTTCGACTACGGCGACCCAAAAGATGTCACGCTTCACATTTTAAATTGCTCGATTTTCCTTACTAGTTAATCAAAACATCAAGTTATGCGATGCTTGCCTTATTTTATGGGTAAATGGAAAGTCTGATGCTAAATGTATGGTTATTTAATCGTCAGACGGCTATTTAGTGAAATATGACCGAATTCGATTCCATACATCGTGATCGTGATGCGTGATGCGCGCGCATCCTCATTACATATCAGATTATTCTGAACCGGAATTCCTGAAGGACGCTCTATGACTCCCTAATGTCAAGAAAGTCACTGAAGAATATATAAATAAATTTAAAAAGTAGTAAGTTCTGGCAGTATCCAGTTTCAGTCATAACGGATTTTTTAAAAATACTCACAAAGAGTTTTCGAACTTCTAACAATTCGGCTAAAATGCAGTATTGTATTGGCAACGATAGCGAAATAGGCGTACATACATATCTACATATATCTGTTGGCACGCTATCAGTGAGCTCCAGCGGGATGCACCTGAACTGTAAAAAACATCTCGTCATACCTCTGGTCTGGCTCTTGGAGTTTGATTGAACGTCGTTGTTCTAAGGATCGATGGGAAAAGGTGAAGGTCCTCTAGATGACATGAAACCTCATATGAACCTCTCAGACGTTATTCATGTACAAATCTCAGTGCAAATGGGCAGCACCTTCTCTCGAACAGAAAGGAAAAGTTTGCCATGCACAGCGCAAGCGACTCTGAATATTGGAGAAGCAAAGGCCACCAACCTTCGTGTCTGTAGGACTTCTCAATGGGACTGCAGTACCGACATTTGCCCGTGCATCGACCGCTCGTCAGGTACTGCTGGCGGCAGCGTTTGGTGTCGCACACTGGAGCACGGAGATGTCGCAATCGTACATACAGTGATCGCACACTGGAGCACGGAGATGTCGCAATCGTACATACAGTGATCGCACACTGGAGCACGGAGATGTCGCAATCGTACGTACAGTGATCGCACACTGGAGCTCGGAGATGTCGCAATCGTACATACAGTGATCGCACACTGGAGCACGGAGATATCGCAATCGTACGTACAGTGATCGCACACTGGAGCACGGAGATGTCGCAATCGTACATACAGTGATCGCACACTGGAGCACGGAGATATCGCAATCCTACATACAGTGATCGCACACTGGAGCACGGAGATGTCGCAATCGTACATACAGTGATCGCACACTGGAGCATGGAGATGTCGCAATCGTACATACAGTGATCGTACACTGGAGCACGGAGATATCGCAATTCTACATACAGTGATCGCACACTGGAGCACGGAGATGTCGCAATCCTACATACAGTGATCGCACACTGGAGCACGGAGATATCGCAATCCTACATACAGTGATCGCACACTGGAGCACGGAGATATCACAATCGTACATACAGTGATCGCACACTGGAGCATGGAAATGTCGCAATCGTGAATACAGTGATCGCACACTGGAGCACGGAGATGTCGCAATCGTACGTACAGTGATCGCACACTGGAGCTCGGAGATGTCGTAATCGTACATACAGTGATCGCACACTGGAGCATGGAGATGTCGCAATCGTACATACAGTGATCGCACACTGGAGCATGGAGATGTCGCAATCGTACATACAGTGATCGCACACTGGAGCACGGAGATATCGCAATCGTACATACAGTGATCGCACACTGGAGCACGGAGATATCGTAATCGTTCATACAGTGATCGCACACTGGAGCACGAAGATATCGCAATCGTACATACAGTGATCGCACACTGGAGCACGGAGATGTCGCAATCGTACATACAGTGATAAGATAAATCTCCTTTGAAGAAACGTTGTTGAGGAATTGTTAATATTACATCTCTAAAATGTAATTTGTCTCTTACCAGCCTATAGATCAGTAGGCTTACCGTGTTTTAACTCCGATTTTTTGTAATAAAATATAAACTAGAATGTAACCCACGATGACACTTGTCTCCTTTTGCATTGGAGTGCGATGGATCTGCCTGAAGGTTTCTATGGGTGTACTAATGCTGTGTTGTGCCTTCTTTACAAATGCATTCAAAGGATCGGTGTTTGTCTTGCTGATGTTACTTCTCCAACAAACTGCTTCATATAATAGCACACTACTTACAATCGCAAAATAGGTCATCAGCTCTCTGTCTACTATATCATCAATAACTACCCCAATATATTTGAGACGTTGTATACTTTCCACTGTTTTTCCATCCATAATAACCGGACCTGCAAACAGCTCTTGCGCTTACATCAATGCACATCTCCTTTGTTTTTGTTACATTTAAGTAGATATAGTTCTCTTTGCACCAGTTGCCGTATTCATGAATAGTTTGGTAGTATTCGGTATCGTCATCACAATTTATGCACCGACCAAGACGGTGTCGCCCGCACATTTAACCAAGCAACAATTGTTGTTTGCTCTGAAGTCGGAGGTGTAGAGGGTGAACAGGAAAGGCTGTTCGCAACAAAACCATTACATAACGAGGGAAAGTTACAACCGACGACTGTATCAATAATGACGACAAAAGCAACGTAAATACCGCAACAACAATGACCGCTATATCAAGGAAAACAACAGCTGCACCGGCAGGCTACACGTCACATCGAGTTCATTTTACACCAAGCCACATAGTAGGTAAGGAAGAACAATATCGTTACCGCTGACGTAGGCGTCTCTGAAACTGGAGCAGAAGTGGCAGTCTCCAGTGTAGATGCCAGTGTAGTACTCTTTTACGCAGGTCTCTGACTTGCACACTGCGACAGCACAAAGCCACATAATTAGCGCATCAGGGCATCACTCCTGGTAACCTGACTCACGACAAATCACACAACACAACACAGCACAGTGTAGCACAGAGCAATGCAACACAAATAATTGAAATCATTTTGCGGGGCTAAAAACCCTTTTGTAATAAAGATCATTCAAGTACTGCATGGTCTATCCACTATACTCTGGGAAACACTCTTCTACAAAACTTATGATAAGCTTTCCTCTTCATTCTTGTTGTATTATCCAGCGAAACAAAGAATTAAAGTTTACCTTGGCGCAGACGGCACAATTTATGATAGATATGCTGGTATTTAAATATTGGAGACTCAGTGACTATTCGGAATACCCAGATGCGAGTGTCTGCGCTAGCGGACAGCTGCAGTCCGTGCTCGTGCTTGCTGACCTTGAGTCCTGTAGGCGCTGACGATGGGGTCACAGTGGGAACACTTGCCGCTGCAGTGTCCGTCCAACACGAACTGATTGCGGCAGTAGCTCGTCTGACACACTGGGGGGAGAACGTCGCAGCCATGAACACTTTGGGTGCGTCCCCGCTACACACATGGTCATCTTCACACCAGGTAGCGCTCGTCACGTTTTGTGTTTGATGTCTTTATCGCCGTTGTTGTCGTCTCATTGTTGTTGCTGATCATGTCATCGGCGTTGTTTTCGTCTCATTGTTCATGTCATCGGCGTTGTCGATTTGTCGTCACTGACGTTTTTATCTTCGTCAATTTATTCTTGCTCTTTTTGTCAGAGGAAATGCAGCGCAAATTGTGAACGAGTTTTTCACAGCAGTGACATACTTGTTCATAGTCATCTTCTTCTTCTTCTTCTTGTCGATCGCTTTCATAGTTATAAAAACAACGGTGTTGTAGTTATGCATCTCTATTGCCAGAAGCTGTTCACCTCTTCACCCGCACGTTGCTGCCATTGATATTGAAAAATGACGTCTTGTCAAGTGAGTAAACTTAGCAGGAATGAAAAACAGAGCAGTGCTTTGAGATGTACTGTTCATAAGTCTATTTCGGCTTGCAATGTAATATTTTGGCAGTCGAAAATAAATATCAATTTATCATAATTGTAATAACGCCACAGCGTACTTTTTTTAATCGTACACTTTATCTTACACTCATAATCTTCTATAGGAGTATTATATTAATTAATATATTGTTGATGCAGCTGCGGTAATGGGGGTGTTTTGCACAGTTTATCAAAACCTTACCTTTGATGTAGCTTTCCCTGTAATCGTGTGCACAGTAGCTGCAGTAGCCGTGGTATTGTTCTGTGTAGTACTCCTCCACGCAAGTCTTCGACTGGCATACTGCCAAATGGAAATGAAATTGCTGAACTACAGAAGAATTTTTCGCTTGGACGCGGATATAAACATAAGGTGAAATAAAGCAAAGCAGTCACCTAAAGATATTCCACGGCATTCCCTATTTGGCACGAAGAAACCCCAATACACGGTCTTATGTTTTCCTTAATTGTGGTCTTCCATCATAACATGAAAGTCGCGTGGTATTTTTTATATTTCATATTACCGGTACTGTTATGAAGGTATTAGACATGCCTTGAAAATAGTTAATAGCACATGCTGATATGACCTTTGTTAAGGGACTTATGGGCTGTCAAAAAAGACAGGTGATAACACAAACCGTCAAGTTTTCACCATATATCATTGACGAATATAGAGAATGATTGTAGCTGTACAACTTTGAACATTTCCTTCTTGTGTCACTTAGAGTCCAAGATTGAAACTAAATCACTGCATAGGAATATACACTCATGGTCAAACGTTTCACGGGACAATAACGCAAATAGCGAACTTTGACCCTACTTTGATTTCTGCGCCGTATTTCAAAACCAGCAACTGTCAATAACTACTCGTTTTGTGATGGAGAATGACAACTGTACATACAGACACTGCTTTTATCGTTCATGATAGAAACATTGCAGAATACTTTAGTTTCATCTCTACATGAATATCACTATAAATCCTCCCCTGCCAAATAGGTATTAATGGTTGCTGGAAAAATCGTAGCTTCCGTCGCCAACGAGTGCATTAATTAGCATTGAGACTAATCTTGATATGAACATTGCTCAAATTACTTCAGAGAAAAGAAGCAAGGGGACTTTCGTCCAACTTCAGAACTTTTTTAGCAAAGCTTTCGGGGCCAAGTAGGCTCTTTCATCTGATGCACTGATGAAGGAGCCTACTTGGCCCCGAAGATTTGCTAATAAAGTTCTGAAGTTGGACGAAAGTCTCCTTGCTTCTTATCTCTACATCAACGAGTCCAATACCGGCCTCCTTTTTCAAATTACTTCCGCAGTACCACGGTGCAGGACCATGCAAGCCGCAGCTGTTGAGCGCGAGTCAGCACGCAGTAGGTAGGACTGTTCCGACTGCAGTTTCGCCATTACGACTGTGTCCGTTCTCGCGAACCGCAGCTGAGACAAAGCGGACAAACCACGCAGCGCACTGCAGCGCTAGGGGGCTCACCTTTCTCCTTGTAGACGTGCTCGCTTTCCGCGCAGTGGCGACACCTGCTGGAGCTGTGTCCTTGCTGGAAATACTGCTGGCGGCAGTAGCTGGAACTGCAAACTGCACAGAAAACAGAACAATGTTAGACCTAGTGCGCATTTAGGCTTGACCTCTGATCGGTCGTGATACATAATCGACACATTTTGGATAATACTAGTCATGAATGTTAATAAAAACGCCTTGAGATATTCCGAAACATAGGTACAACAAAAGCAACACAAAAACGTTTAAACGTAAAAAACAACCACTGTCAGCTTATAATTGGCTCATTTGCTCATGGTGTGTGTGTGTGTGTGTGTGTGTGTGTGTGTGTGTGTGAGAGAGAGAGAGAGAGAGAGAGAGAGAGATAGAGAGAGAGAGAGACAGACAGACAGACAGACAGACAGACAGACAGACAGACAGACAGACAGACAGGCAGACAGGCAGACAGACAGACAGACAGACAGACAGACAGACAGACAGACAGACAGACAGACAGACAGACAGACAGACAGACAGACAGACAGACAGACAGACAGAGATGGGTTGGGGTTTGGAGTAGCAGAAAAACAGAGAATATGCTGGATATGAGAGCAGTGATGCGTCCTCTTACACTTGTAATAGTCTTCCTTGAAGGAGGAACAAAATTTGCAGGATCCGTGGATGTCCCCAGTGCCGTACTCGTCCTCGCAGACCTTGGAGCGACACACTGCCAAGAGAAGTAGATAGTGATCATTCAGGTGCGTGAGTGATGACACACATACTCGTATCATTTGCATTTATCAGTATTTACGTCGTAATGTATTTCTGATATATATTGTCCCGTTTTCTTGAGAAAATATCCTTTAAAAACAATACATAATTTTGTTAATTATATCTGGGTTTTAATTTGGATACACACTGACGGCAATCCTAAGTTTATCGATTACTTATGACAGCTAATTCAACTATACACCGAAAAATTCGCTGCTTAGAGAACACTAAACGCAAGCTGATCTCCTTGGCACTTTGTTTCTAGATTAAGAGTAAAATAACGTTGTGCGAGAGGGAAGGGGGGCAAAAGCATTGCATGTACAGGGCGTTGTGAGAGGACAGAGATAATGTTGCAGAAGAAGCTGCTCTCACGTTTGTCTCTGTAGTCGGCCTCGTACTTGACGCAGTGGCGACACTTGCCACTACAAGACCCCGTGGTGAGGAACTGCTGTCGGCACTCCCCTGTCTCGCACACTGGAACACACGGCAGGTCTCTACAAATACATGTTCTACGGAAATACCGTCCACACAGGGCAGCCTACGTGTACACAGGAAAACGTGCTGCTGCCGTCTCAACTGTCAGCTGTCACGATGCAGCTCCGTTATGTTCACAGTGATGTGTGTTTTCTGTTGCGTGTGCAGACTGATGACTCAACTGTCAGCTGTCACAATGCAGCTCCGTTATGTTCACAGTGATGTGTGTTTTCTGTTGCACGTGCAGGCTGACGACTCAACTGTCAGCTGTCACGATGCAGCTCCGTTATGTTCACAGTGATGTGTGTTTTTTGTTGCACGTGCAGGCTGACGACTCAACTGTCAGGTGTCACGATGCAGCTCCGTTATGTTCACAGTGATGTGTGTTTTCTGTTGCACGTGCAGGCTGACGACTCAACTGTCAGCTGTCACGATGCAACTCCGTTATGTTCACAGTGATGTGTGTTTTCTGTTGCATGTGCAGGCTGACGACTCATTGTGAAGCGTTTAGTGTGTTTCACGACATGTATGCATCAAGTTTTTTTTCCTTCAGGAAATCAACATGGAAAACACACAAGTTGGTCAGAGAGGACAGGTACTTTTTTTTTCAAAGTAACTTTATGTACACGCGCGCACATATTCGCACACACACAAGCCTGCACCCACAAACACACAAACACATATATACCGTTTCACCCCCTAAAACAGAAACGAATATGAATAGAGAGATCATTTAAAACGAAGTTAAGAAGGTATGGTCCAAGGCAAACGACAAGTTAATGACCCCACCGTGTATGTAGGACGTCCTGAAGCTCTCGCAGTAGGAGCAAAGGCCGTGAGAATGCTCAGAGAAGTACTCCTTCACGCACTGTTCAGAGTTGCACACTGCAAATACGGGAAGCGGAATGGACAATAATCACACCTGCGAACTATGACATTGGCAATGTTTAAGCAAGTTCGTCAGGGTTTGCACTAGCGAAAATACATATACAAATACATGTGTATTAACATTAAAGCCCTGATATAGGACAGGCGAACACACACACACACACACACACACACACGCGCGCGCGCACACACACACACGCACAGAGAGAGAGAGAGAGAGAGAGAGAGAGACGCAGACATCGTCAAACACATAACATAATTGTAAACCTACAGACGGACACACAAAGAGACACGGACAGACATACAGAGAGACACACAAGGAGACACAAACACAGAGAAAATTTTGACTTCACTCACATGTTTCCTGGTAGTGGTGGCATATTTCATCGCAGTACAGACACTTCCCTGCACAGTGGCCATGTTGCAAATACTGCAGGTGACACTCTTTGGAGTCGCACACTGGAACAGGAAAGATGCAAGGACTGAAGCAGCAAGTCTTGTGTTTCCAACTATTCAGACTGTTTCTATGGACACTCTGGATCGGGAGTAACTATGATAGCATATATATTTTTCATTAATATCCATCCTTGTCAAAACCAAATATTACGGGTAAAAGATAGACCGCTAGAGTCCCGAAGACAAACGTTTGTTTTCATATTAAACCAGTGATTCCAACTCTTCCCAGTGATCTTTGTGGTAGTTTTTGTTCAAGTAACACGGGGTCACGGGGTTTGGGGTAGGATGGCGGGGGAGGCAGAAATAGTGTTTGCCCTCGGAGGAAAAGACCAAGGAAAGGGGAGGGCACTGTGAAGTACAGAGGAGGGAGCGGAAGTGGAGACAGTTCGTACCACTGATGTACTTCTTTCGATAAGACTTGCAGTAGTCGCAGAATCCGCTGTAGGTTCCGCTGAAGTAGCCACGGTAGCACGTCTCTGATGCACACACTGAAAGGAGGCAATAGAATGATTGGATTAGTTGATGTTTTGTCTAGTCTTCATGGGTGTCCTCTGCCAACATCACAGACATATACTGCAGG
>JAWQFJ010009214.1:0-2500 GCA_034096865.1 Theodoxus fluviatilis | reverse complement strand
ACTGTGCACACACTTCATATTGTGAAAATAAGTTGCGCATTGAAGTGGAAATTATTACATTGAGGTTTATCACCAGAGACAGTTGTGTACAGCACAACCTTCTCTACGTGGACAGCTCAATGACAGTTATGTACAGTACAGTCTTCTCTACGTGGAAAGCTCAATGACAGTTGTGTACAGCACAGCCTTCTCTACGTGGAAAAATCAGTGACAGTTGTGTACAGCACAGCCTTCTCTACGTGGAAAAATCAGTGACAGTTGTGTGCAGTACAGCCTTCTCTACGTGGAAAGCTCAGTGACAGCTGTGTGCAGTACAGCCTTCTCTACGTGGAAAGCTCAGTGACAGCTGTGTACAGTACAGCCTTCTCTACGTGGAAAGCTCAGTGTCAGTTGTGTACAGCACAGCCTTCTCTACGTGGAAAGCTCAGTGACAGTTATGTACAGTACAGCCTTCTCTACGTGGAAAGCTCAATGACAGTTGTGTACAGCACAGCCTTCTCTACGTGGAAAGCTCAGTGAC
The DNA here is from genome assembly GCA_034096865.1 of Theodoxus fluviatilis. Taxonomy (NCBI): domain Eukaryota; kingdom Metazoa; phylum Mollusca; class Gastropoda; order Cycloneritida; family Neritidae; genus Theodoxus; species Theodoxus fluviatilis. The sequence continues at coordinate 1,980 of JAWQFJ010009214.1, read as the reverse complement.
AGCTGTGTACAGTACAGTCTTCTCTGCGTGGAAAGCTCATTGCACCACGTAGTCTGTTTCATGCATCAGGACGTCATAAAACAAACTGGTATTCTAGTGTTCGGTTTATTGTACTGAAGTGACCTTGTCTGCGATGAACGACCATCACTTTTGCGCAGGATACGTACATCGATCCATAAATCACATTGCTCTTTGATGTGTTTGAGTGAATATCGACCACTACATATGCCCAGGCTGCACATGATGTTTGATTGATGAGGGAAACACCCTAGAAAGCATTGTTCTACAAGGATAAGCGTTTTCAGACTGACCACTGGTGTACTTGGTTTTGTAGGACTTGCAGTAGCCACAAGAGCCGGTGTAGTGGTCATCGAAGTACTCAGGCACGCACGTCTTGGAGGCACACACTGTGCATAGAAGTCAGAAAAGATGGCAGCATACAGAGGAGAAGTAACATTTAGTAGTGATACTGAATACTGCAAGTATCAATCAAACAGGGTGGAGTGCAGAAAAATCAAGTTTAATAGAAAGGTTACGTTCCCTAGAGTTGAGGCGAAACCGTGATCAAGTGTTTAATTTAAAGGAGGACTTTTGCTACTATCCATTACACCATTCATCGATGCAGTTTATTTCTCTGATGTCGATTCGGCAATTTTCATCGTTGTCATCGCCAGTATTTTTAAAAAAGGCTCATCGGCGTCATCAATGTCAGCAGCAGTGTCAATGTCTACGTCATCGGTGCCGTTGTCATCGTCGTGTTCGTCAGTAGCGTTGACATCACAGTGTTGTCGCAATTAATGTGTCATAGGCTTCAAAGCAATATACTTGTCAAACGCGCATGCGCATCAGGTTGTTATCACTACTGATTAATGCAAATCTTCGAGACCTTTTGATTCATAAGCGTGGGTAGAATGTATCGACACAGCTAGACATGTCCAAGGTCATCAAAGACAGAGAGGGACTCACGCTTTTCCTTGTAGGTGTGTTCAAAGGCCTCACAGTAGCGACACTTGCCCGTGCAGTGTCCTTGCTTCAGATACTGCAGTCGGCAGTAAGACGTCAGGCACACTGAAGGAGAACACCGTGGTCAGTCGTTAATTGGACTTTCCCTGGAATAAGTCCTTCTAAGCCATGCTTATACAATTTGCAAGGAGGTAGAAATGCCTGGTTTTGTGGAAAAAACAAACTGATTGATATTTGCATTCAAACTTCGAAAACAATCTACAACTACTCATTAGCAGTCCACATATTAATGAATTTAAACCCAGTTGTCAGTGGATGAGAGCATGTTCTTAAAGCATCTTGTTTAGAAGTGACGTTTAAAAAAGTAAGATATCCAAGTGTCATGGTAGATAGAACATAGCCTAATATTAATTTCCTTCAGTTAATCTGATAACTTAGTGTTCTAATATTTCTCATATACCTGTTGAGGATTTTCATTTCATTTTTTTTATAACTTTGATGTAGATGATCGCGTGTTGTTTTAATCCGGAAATAGTTTGACGAAAATAAATTTGAACTTAATTGTGGATATAAGCATGTAGTGTCTTAATGTCAGTCTCTGCATCGATTTCCGATGTAAACTACAATGCAGGTCATACATGGGAAACAGCAGCTGCAGCAGCAGCAGCAAAATCATCATCATCAGCAGCAGTAGCAGCAGCAGCAGCAGCAAAATCATCAGTAGTATACAAGTTGGGGCTGCCAGCTCACCCCTAATGAGGCAGCTGTTCACTTTTTAAAATTAATTGGTCAACTAATGACTTTTTTAAATTTGAGGAGACAGGCTGCAAGCAAGTTAGGTTTCTGACGATATCACCTCGCCTTTAATTAGTTTGCCTTTTTCTTACAAACACACACACACTGGCACACTTACACACACAAACACACACTCACAGGCACACAAACACACTTCCCTTCGCGTGCGCGCGAAATAGGCCAAGTCAAGTCGGCCTATCCACAAAGCCAGCACTGCTTTGC
>JAWQFJ010009213.1:7500-10339 GCA_034096865.1 Theodoxus fluviatilis | reverse complement strand
GTGTGAGACTAGAGAAGGGAAAAAAAAAGATCTGATGCCGAGTCGAGAGACTGAGAGAGAAGAGAGGGCGCACTTGAGTGCAGGTGATCGGGAGAGAAGAGATGAGGGGAGAAGAAGAGCGAGGAGAGAGTGACGAGCGGGAGAAAAGATGATCGGAAGTAGGTTCGGATAGAGTAGGAAGAGAGCATGGTCGAGGGAGATGACGAGAGACCAGAAGAGGGGATCGAGTGGGAGTGACTGAAGGCTGGAGCTGAGAGAAATTGGGGGGGGATAGGAAAGTGTAAAGTGGGTTTGAGAGTGAATTCGAGATCAGAGAGAAAGTTGGGCGTGAAAAAGTGGGGGAAGAGGAAAGTGGGGGGATGGGGGGGGGAGGGAGCGGGGGGGGGGGGAGGGGAGAAGGGAGGAGAGGGGGGAGGGAGTGGAGAGATGAGGAGGGAGACGGCATGAAGATTGAGAGAGGATATGAGATGACAATGAGATAGGAGATCGATTGAGGGAGATGAGGATTAGTTTTAGGTGAGATAGAGGACGAAGAAGGAGATAAGATAGAGGGTGAGAGAAGTAGAAGATGGAGGAGATTAGATAGGATTTTACGATGAGAGGGGAGGGATTAGATCGAGATGCTAAGGAGAGGAGATGGAGACTGGAGAGGGAAGGATTGATAGGAAGATAGATAGACTAGGGAGATAGAGAGAGGGGACGATTAGAGAAGGGGAGGGGAAAGGGAGGAGGATAGAGAGAAGGAGGGGAGAGGAAGGGAAGGAGGGAGAGAGAGAGCGGGAGAGGGGGGAAGGAGAGAGAGAGAGAGAGAGAGAGAGAGAGAGAGAGAGAGAGAGAGAGAGAGAAGAGAGAGAGAGAGAGAGAGAGAGAGAAAGAGAGAGAGAGAGTGAATGGATTTGTGTTTGTGCTTGTATGCGAGTATGCGTCGATGTCTGTGCTTGTGCATGGTTGTTTGTACACGAGTGCGTGCACATGCGCCCGAGTGTGCGCGCGCTCGTGATTGCAATGTTTTAAAGTAACAGAAACACGCTTCGTTTTTTGAAGATGAACCGTCACATCAGCCCACTTGGAAATTATCGTTTCTGGTATGATGCATTATCAGTGAGATGGGAGAAGTCTGAATGGTGGACAGAGAGAGAGAAAGGTGGATGAAGGTGCGCTGACCTGAATGGTGGACAGAGAGAGAGAAAGGTGGATGAAGGTGCGCTGACCTGAATGGTGGACAGAGAGAGAGAAAGGTGGATGAAGGTGCGCTGACCTGAATGGTGGACAGAGAGAGAGAAAGGTGGATGAAGGTACGCTGACCTGAATGGTGGACAGAGAGAGAGAAAGGTGGATGAAGGTGCGCTGACCTGAATGGTGGACAGAGAGAGAGAAAGGTGGATGAAGGTACGCTGACCTGAATGGTGGACAGAGAGAGAGAAAGGTGGATGAAGGTGCGCTGACCTGAATGGTGGACAGAGAGAGAGAAAGGTGGATGAAGGTGCGCTGACCTGAATGGTGGACAGAGAGAGAGAAAGGTGGATGAAGGTGCGCTGACCTGAATGGTGGACAGAGAGAGTAAAAGGTGGATGAAGGTGCGCTGACCTGGATGTCGGACCAGTTGTGCAGCGTGGTGGCACTGGCTTCCAGACCAGCAATGAAGTAGCGTCGTATGCAGTTCTGTCTGCAACGCAGCGTCCCCACGTGCACGTGACTGCAGAGTTTCACACGCAAGCACGCACGCATTCAAACACGCACAGGCGTGCACGTAGTCACAAACAGACACACACTAACACACACGCATACACACAAACACACGCACGCACGCGCGCACGCACGCACACACACACACACCTATAAGAGCGATCTCGCATGCAAAATACAAAGGGAACAACAACCATGTTTTCATTAGAGAGGACAAGACAGCCCTTGTGACTAAAACGCCTCATGATATTATGCACTGGACGAAACTAGAGAAGCAGAAAAAACTCCATATCGCTGATGTATTTAAAAACTGTGAGGATGAGAACTTTTGCTTGATGGACGGGAGACGTTACAACAATACCTACTACATAGGCTTGGGACAAGTGGCCTCAAGGTCACCCATCAACACTACCTACTACATAGGCTTGGGACAAGTGGCCTCAAGGTCACCCATCAACACTACCTAAGCTCCTGAGAGAATGCGCCATTCCAGATTGCACATGCTGAAAAGCCCCCACATCTTCGTTGTGTGTTTATCCCTGTAGGCTGAGGGGTACGGCTAGACCCCCCGGGTCTCCCAACGCGATTCGTAAGAGGTGAATGACTACTGAAATGGAAACTTGACTCCTTCTTACTCTCTCTAGCCAGCTCTAAATATTTTTCGTCATCAATTGTCTTGCATAGCATTCAAAGATTTATAGGGAATAGCGCTTCACCATCATCATCATTATCATCCTCATCATCAACATCATCATCTTCATCATCATCATCAACATCCTCCTCATCATCATCATCACCATCGTCGTCGTCGTCGTCGTCAACATCATCGTCGTCATCGCCATTGTCATCGCCATTGTCATCGTCGTCGTTATCATCATCGTCGTCGTCGTCGTCGTCAACATCGTCGTCGTTATCGCCAGTGTCATCGCCATTGTCATCGTCGTCATCATCATCATCATCATCACATTATCACCACCGCCACTGCCACCACCACCACCACCACCACCACCACCACCACCACCACCATCAACATTGTCAACTTTTCGTGTCGTTCATCAAAATAATATTTAGGAAAGAAACGTCTTTACCGCTGATGAGTCAACTGAAATATCCGATATGTCTGCCTGCGTCGTGGATAGACTATACAATGTAC
>JAWQFJ010009211.1:45000-50315 GCA_034096865.1 Theodoxus fluviatilis | reverse complement strand
ATGTGAGTGTGTGTGTCGGTCCTTCACGTGCATTCGCGGATTGACGGCGTGCAAATGTGACTGCATATGCCTGTTTGAGTGCGCATGTGCGCAGGCACATGACTATACTCCACCTCTGTTTCCTGTCTTCATGTATGACCCACCAGCTCGTCCTCCAGTACCGTATGTTTACCCTGCCTGCCGTGCCTGCCTGCCTGCCTTGCCTGCCTGCCTAACGCCTGCCTGCCTTGCCCGGCGGCCTACCTGCCTAGCCTTTGCCCTGCCCTACCTGCCTCGCCTGCCTACCTGCATGCCTGCCTGCCTATGCCTATCCTGCCTGCCTGCATGCCTGCCCCTACCTGCCTGCCTACCTGCCTGCCGCTCTGCCGGCCCGCCTGACTGCCTGGTGTCTGCCTGTCTGTCTGTCTGTGCATGTCTGTCTGTCTGTCTGTGCATGTCTGTGTGTTTGTATGTCTGTGTGTGTGTGTCTGTCGTCTGTCTGTCATGTCGTCTGTCTGTCTGTCTGTTTGGAATGTCTGTTGCTGTCTGTCTGTATGTGTGTGTGTGTGTGGTGTAGTGTGGTGTGTGCTGTCCTGTCGGCCTGTTGTGTCTGTGTAATTTGAGTTTGTCAGGATGTTCCTTGTTTCGTCGAGCTCTACCTGTTTGTCAAATCCGTCCGTCTGTGACACCATGTCAGTTTACAAGCCACTTGATTTGCACTTTTAAAATGGGTGAGAATTGTGTTAAGAATTCAACGACCCATACATGGATCTGAGACAAGCAGGAAAACAGCAGATCATTCACTAGGAAAGGGAAAGAGGAACCAACTGAAAGGGATCTTAGGGTTGGCAAGACTGTAGTGGAGGGATGAGGAGGGGGGGGGGGGGGGGCGGTGATCAATGCGCAGGTGTAGAGGAGGAGGCGGTCGATATTTGGCTTCAGTTCTCCTCGCGTTGCACGTGGCGAGTTGACAGATTCCTAGCACGACCTGCACGCGCAACCTGCAGCCACGTGCAGCACGCGGCCCAGGCATGGCGGGAAATACGTCAGGTGCCCCGGATGTGAGGAAACACACACACACACACACACACACACACACAACATCGGCTGGCTGCAGGAGCTTGGTGAATCAGAGAAGTCCGCTGTGTCCCCACCCCCAACCGCCACCCCCTGAAGCCCTCTCATTCCTTCTTCCCCTCCAAGCAAGATCTGCCCTTCCATTCCTCTCTGGGCTCCTTTCTCACTCTCACCCACCACTTTCCAAACTTCCTAGCCTTGTAATCTCTGTCTGGGGCAGTGGCTAAACTTGGAAAACTTATTGAATTAAGAGAATTGCTCAAGTTCAAAATCGACTCTGGGAACCAGGTCGATTGGAAGAATAAAAGGAAAGCGGTGGCGTAAACAGCTAAAGAGACGAGCAGAATCCCAAATTTATCGCTGCAGAAACAATTATCTTCGATTTTCATATGCAAACTACTTTTTCATCTTAAAAGGGAAAAGAAAAGGAAGAAGCAGTGTCAGGAGGAAGAGCAAAGGCAGGAGGAGGAGGAGGAGAAGGAGGGGGGGGGGGAGGGGGATGGGGGAAGGGGAGGGGGGAGGTGGGGGGAGGAGGAGGGGGTGGGGAGGAGGACGAGGAGGACGAGGAGGACGAGGAGGACGAGGAGGACGAGGAGGACGAGGAGGACGAGGACGAGGAGGACGAGGAGGACGAGAACGAAGAGGACAAGGAAGACGACGAGGAGGACGAGGACGAAGACGAGGACGAGGAGGAGGACGAGAACAAGGACGAGGAGGAGGACGAAGACGACGACGACGACGACGAGGACGACGACGAGGACGACGACGACGACGAGGCCAACAACAAGTTTATTAGCCAACGAATGCAAAGTTAAGAAGCAAGCAGGCAAGATTTCTAAAACAGTAGGGGAAGCAAAAGGGGAGTAGGGGAACAGAAAGAGCAAGAGCAGAGGAGCAGTAGAGGGAGCAGGAGGAAGAATAGAAGGAGCTGATGGAGCAGTAGAAGCAGGAGGAGCTGAAGCCAACAATAAAAAGAGGAATAGGAGTAGGGAAAGGAAGGAATGGAATTAGCCAGAGGACGAGTACGAAAAACATCTGTGGCAGCAGCAGAAGGAGGATCGGGAGAGGACCAATGACTTGAGAATGGGGGAAAGTCGCGACGTCAGGACATAGGAGGGACGAAATGAGAGAGTGGCTGGGTCGAGGTGGATCGAACATCTGCTTAAAGCGGCCGACGTTTTAGAGAATCAGGCGAGCTAATTTCTCCGCCACACGCCGGTCGATCTTCCCAGAGCACAGAGGGCTCAGCGTCTGTCTGCCCAGTGTCTGCTGTCCTCGACTCCATACCAAACACAGGGTCTACAGGCAGCAAGTCTGAAGTTCGTGTCCCACTCAAGACTGAAAGCTACATTCGATTGAGTGTACAAGACGACGATTTTTACATCAGACTTCGCTTTCCATCAGCACACAGCTCTCTCACCATCTCATACATCACAACCAATTCTTTTCTTTTATCCTCTTTTTATCATTCCTGTTCTTAAATTGTAATAAAACTAATAAATCAGTCACTATGCCTTTGTGAGTGAGTGTGTGTGTGTGTGTGTGTGTGTGTGTGTGTGTGTGTGTGTGTATTTGTGTGTATTTGTGTGTATGTGCACACACGCGTGCGCGCACGTACACGGGTGCACAAACACACATCCTCGTAAACAGTTACATACACCATTATCGGGAGAGAGAAAAATTGCACTTACATCCGTGCAATGAGGCGCAAAACACGGTGATGAGACCGCTGCTGAGGCAAAGAAACCAAGTCGACCACACGTGTTATTGTTCCCAGTGTCCCCTCTCTGTAGCTGACGCTGAGCGGTGTGCGGCAGCCACGTGACTGCTGCCGGCCACACTACATCACGTGACTGCTGCCGGCAACACTACATCACGTGAGTAAAGTTATCAGCACACTAAGTCACGCATACATTTTCCTGATATTAACGCCATTGTTTTTAAAAAAGATTGCCTCTATAAACATGCTTATCCGGAATATGCAGGAATAAAATGAGTAATATTGTATTTGAAATATCTCATGTAGTCTGTTTTCGTACTTTAGCCTTGTTGTGTTTTTTTCATGCACGGTTACGTACTGATAGAGAACTATGATGGTCCGTCAGACTTGTCTGCCATAATATCATTTCATCACACCGCACATACGAGAAAGAGAGAGAGCGAGAGAGAGAGAGAGAGAGAGAGAGAGAGAGAGAGAGCGAGAGAGAGAGAGAGAGAGAGAGAGACAGAGACAGAGACAGAGGCAGACAGAGACAGAAAGAGAAAGAGAGACAGGGAGAGAGAGGGAGAGACAGAGAGTCAGACTTGTCTGCCATAATATCATTTCATCACACCGCACATACGAGAAAGAGAGAGAGCGAGAGAGAGAGAGAGAGAGAGAGAGAGAGAGAGAGAGAGAGAGAGAGAGAGAGAGAGAGAGAGAGAGAGAGAGACAGAGACAGAGACAGAGACAGAGGCAGACAGAGACAGAAAGAGAAAGAGAGACAGGGAGAGAGAGGGAGAGACAGAGAGACAGAGACACAGAAAGAGAGAGGGGGAAGAGAGAAAGAGAGAGAGAGAGAGAGAGAGAGAGAGAGAGAGAGACAGAGAGAGAGAGAGACAGAGAGACAGAGAGACAGATACAGACAGAGAAAGAGACACAGAAAAGCGAGAGAGGGGGGGGAAGGAGGGAGGGACAGAGAGAGAGAAAGAGAGAGAGAAAGAGAGAGAGAGAGAGAGAGAGAGAGAGAGAGAGAGAGGGACAGAAAGAGACTGAGACAGAGAGAGAAAGAGAGAGAGCACAATACTTGTAGGTTTAGACATATTGCAATCATTACACGAGCTAACGGATGCGAGTTCCTGTTTAATCAAATTCATAACCACCATATACAATTATACCCACAATATGCATTTACTTGGATTCGCATGTACACAAACACACAATCGTGCGCGCGAGCACAAACATGTAGAAGAAATTGTATTATCACACACACACACACACATGCGCCCCCGCGCGCGCGCACACACATGCACACACACACATGCGCCCCCTCGCACACACACACACACACACACACACACACAATCACACACATGAGCAAACAAACACACAGACGCATGTAACACATGCAAGTAGGCCTACACACGCACGCACGCACACGCACGCACGCACAAACAAACAAACAAATAAACACACACACAAACACACACACACACACACATATATATATATGAAAAATCGCAAGGCACGACTAATACAACAGTTTACTGAGCAATCGAATAATGACTTGCTTGAGAGAGTGATATTCTCCATGTTCAAGATGTTCATAACATATCATGGTCTGCAACAATATCTGTACGATCTCGACAAACCACTCTTCAGGAGCATCTACATTCTATTTCGGTTAGGAATAAGTGATACATGCGTTCATCGATATCGATTTCGATAATCCGGTACACGTATATGTCCAAGTTGCCCTGAAAGTGAAGAAGATGAAGTACACTCTCTGTTCACATGTCTCGCTAATAAAACTTCAGAATCAAATACTTGAATTTCTGCTTTGTGTTTTCTGTGCATGGCGGAATATTTCTATGCTTTTCAAACAATGACACAAAATATATAGATCTATAGGCACTTGCATTTAACAAATAACAGAAGATGATCAATAACGTGGATTTTGGGTTCCCTTGTACCGGGCCGAAGGCCTATTCAATAAAGTTGCTCTCTCTCTCTCTCTCTCTCTCTCTCTCTCTCTCTCTCTCTCTCTCTCTCTCTCTGTGTGTGTGTGTGTGCGTGTGTGTGTGTGTATCACCAGACGGCAGCCATCCTGCAAATTTTCCATACACAGAGGGTACTGCCGGGTCAGGATTGGGCCAACTTGGGGTCAGACACCTTCCTGCCCTCCTGCTCTGCACCCACGCGTTGTCTCGGGTCCTCATCACGCCTCATATCCGCTGGAGGCATCACGCAACCCGAGGACTTTACCACCGATCACATGATTAGAATATCGATCTTACCCGTCCTCTCCCCCCTGCCTCCCCTGTCGATGTGCGTCATGTCAAGAGAAATTGTGGAAGTCGTGTTGGGTAAGGAACTGAGTAATAAGCGAGGGGAAATTTGAGGAGAGGAAGGGGGAAATGAGGATGGATATAGGTGAGAAGGGGATAAGGGGGAAGGGATGATGGGTGATGGGTGGAGGGGTGATGGAGGACAGAAATTGGTGCGCCAGGGTCTGAAGCCACGAAACAATGACAATTGAGACAGTTGCACGCTATTTGCA
>JAWQFJ010009211.1:25000-40000 GCA_034096865.1 Theodoxus fluviatilis | reverse complement strand
GAAGCACAGTTGTCTTGGAAAGGTTCCACTTGAGACGTGGACATATGGGATTCTTTACTGCAGACCTCCACGAGGGCAGTGGCAAGGTCAGGGTGGAGTAAGGCCACTGTCAATCAGCACTTCATCTCCTCCACCACGCACACACTGCCAAGTAACATCAGCACTGCCTACCGCCAATACTAAGAGAATAACCATTTCCAGAACCTTGGGCGTCGCTATCAACCAAACACCACTCTAACCACCACCACTACTACCTCCAACACCAACACCACCGCCACAACCACTCAGTCACTACTAATACCACTGCAATTATCATCACCACTCAATGCCATCATCATTACCATTACTATCACCACCACTACCACCATCACCACCACTCTTGCTTTCACTGTCAGTACCACACAGATTACCACTATTACCATCAGTATTAAATCCATCATCACCACTGCCATGACTACTATCATCAACACCAGTATCTCCTCCACTAACACCATTCCTGCCATAACTACTGTCTTCATTGCAACTACAATGAAACAAAATCAATTCAAAACTCCCCTGCTATCGCGTCCATAATGAACATCACATCCCATCTTCCACAACATATAGCTTCCACCACAATGCTTCTCATCTCGAGGTGAACCACCACAACCGTACTATCCATAATTGTTCAATTCTTATATTTCCCAAAATGCACTACAAAATCACATTCTTGTAAGCCATTTTATCAATTAGAAACTTCTTCCTACTCATCGTTTCTACATTCAAACCATGACTCCCCTAACGAATGCTATCTGAAGTTTTTCCGTGCTACAAATGATCAATGATATTGTGCAATGATTTTCTAAATAACTTTCTAGATTCTCCACTTCAGATTTACCGTTCCAGTCAGCATTGCCAATTTTTCTGCTAAAATGTCGCAGCTCTGATTACACTGGATCATTTTCCCGGAATGGATCGGAGATTCCGTGGATGGAAAGCGAAACGGCGTGCAAACACGATCGCAAACATCAGAATTATACGAGAAAGAAGTTTCAACAGGTCCGAGCGGTGTGAATTCTTAAGGCAATAAAGATGGCCGTCTTTAAAGTGTTACCTGGGCAATTTTAAACAAGAGGCACGAAAGCAGAACTCTCGATATGATTAGAATCCCACACCCTTCCCCAAGACAACTGCAGCTTTGGACGTCCAAGTGGTGGTACACTTGAAGGAAGCCCCCCCCTGTTCGTAGAGACACACTTAAGAAAGCGCCCTGGAGCTCGCGGAAGATGACACTCTACTGCTATCAGCACAGTCACTTGTCCGAATTGAAGTCTGCACTTGAAACTCCTCCCCGTCCACGTATCCGCCCCCCATCGGTCTGTCGTTCAACGCTCCTGCTTGGCTATTATCATTTCATCATTCCTCATCTCCCTTTCCCCTGGTACATTCGCCTCCCGTATGATTGCATTACCCCACCAGCCAACCGTTCTCTTGCCAGTTTTCTCGATTTCTCTTCCTTGGTATTTGCAATTTCTTCTAGTCCACGAAGTAATTACTGGTCTCAGAGAGAGAGAGAGAGAGAGAGAGAGAGAGAGAGAGAGAGAGAGAGAGAGAGAGAGAGAGAGAGAGAGAGAGAGAGAGAATGCATTATTTTAAAGTGCAAGAAAGAATTGATTAAGCATGAGAAATTTTATAAGGTAAGAATGAAGAACAAATATAATTTCTTATCGAGAGGTCTACTTGGAGGCAGACTTTTAGGTATTCATGTGCTGTGCTCGGTATTAAATCCCTCCAATACTTTTCAGTCATTTTTATCGTTTAAACCTTAAAGCTAAGTTTCGACGAGTGTGCTCCTCTTTTGGTTGTCTTCCGGCATCGTATCCCATCTGGCCTTGATCCTCCTTCTTTCGAGCACAGGCTACACCAGTTCATTTTTTTACTTCGTCATCTTCTTCCTCCCGCTCAGCCTGTCGAGTTGTGCGTGTTTGGGGAGGTTTGGGACACAGAGGAGAAGTTAATGCTCCGAGTAAAACTGAAGAGCAAACTAATTTACAAAAGCCCTAGAGGCGCACACGGCCTTGTCTCAAACCCGCGCCCAGATCCATCCAACTGTCAAGTGTCAGGCGAGCCGTGGCCTTCCCGAGAGCGTCTTTGATTATGATACAGAGGCAGCGGGAAGGCGGCGGACTTCAAAGGTGGAGTGAAGGAGGAGCGCGGTACACAGGAAGAGATCCACGAGAAAACAAACTAGGCCCCGAGAATTTGTCCAGCCTTTAGCGTCCCTTACCTCCGCCAAACCACCGAAACTCTCCAGCACCCCATCCCCCCATTCTCTCATTCACCCCTCTCCCAGTCCTCTCTATCCTCACTTCCACCCACCACCTTTCCTCTATCACCTTCAACATCCCCCTCACCAGTGATGTCATCCCGCTCACGGTTTACTCTCTTCTTCTTCTTTCTTCAGTCTGCCACCTTCAACAATGTGAAGATTCTGCAGACACCCGGTTTTTACTCCATCTCTTCTCTCCACCTCGCTTCTCCATCTCATCTCTATCTCACGAGACCCTCACACCCACGTCCTTCCACCTTCAGCATTTTCTCACATCTAAACCACGACCTCCCTCTCCTTTTCTATCCCCCAATCCCCCCACATCCACCACCACTCCACCCCTACCATCAGCCCCCCTTTGTCCTCAGAGGTGCCGCTGTTTACCGGAACCAGGCACGTGCTGTAGCCGCCTCTCTGGGAGGCCGGGCACTTCCAGAACCTCTCGACCAGGCACGACGCTACCAACTCCGGCCTGGTGACGCGGAAGTCGAGGACGAGTACGGAAAAAGCAGGAGGGGGGGGGGGGGGGGGGGGGCGGGAGGCTCCGTGACGAAGCTTACTAACGGAGTAAAACGAGGACCTACGAGGAGTAGATACTATAAAAACTGAACTGTAGAAGTCCCGAAAAAACATAAGATAAAGAAAGAATATGTGTAGGAGCAGAAGTGGTAGAGGATGGAGTAGGTTGGCAAGGATGAATATAAAAAAAGGACAAATTTCGGGGAGGAGGGAGAAAAAACGAAGAAGAAGAAGAAGAAGAAGAAGAAGAAGAAGAAGAAGAAGAAGAAGAAGAAGAAGAAGAAGAAGAAGAAGAAGAAGAAGAAGAAGAAGAAGAAGAACCAGAACAAGAAGAACCAGAACAAGAAGAACCAGAACAAGAAGAACCAGAACAAGAAGAACCAGAACAAGAAGAACCAGAACAAGAAGAACCAGAACAAGAAGAACAAGAAAAAACATGAAGAAAAACATGAAGAGCAAGAAGAAAAAAAGAACAAAAACAAAAACAAAAAGAACAAGAAGGACAAGAAGAGCAAGGAATGAGAGAGAGAGAGAGAGAGAGAGAGAGAGAGAGAGAGAGAGAGAGAGAGAGAGAGAGAGAGAGAAAATATATATATATATATATAATATATATATATATATATATATATTACTTTGATGTCTATGCCATCGGCCCACTTCAATTACATCGTTCCATCATCATCATCAAGTCCAGAGTCATTATCAGGCGTACCGATTTTCTTAAACTATGGACTAAATATGTGTGTGTGTGTGTGTGTGAGGGGGAGAGAGAGAGAGAGAGAGAGAGAGAGAGAGAGAGAGAGAGAGAGATAGAGAGAGAGAGAGAGAGAGAGAGAGAGAGAGAGAGAAAGAGAGGGGGAGAGGGAGGGAGAGAGAGAGAAAGAGAGAGAGAGACAGAGAGACAGAGAGAGACAGAGAGAGAGACAGAGACACAGAGAGAGACAGAGACACAGAGAGAGAGAGAGAGAAAGAGAAAGAGAGAGCAGGAGATAAAGAAGCTGAGGCAGACGGACACCGGTGCAGTACAACCAGTACCAGGAGGAGCAATAGACGCAGCAGTGGAGCATGAGCAGGAGAAGCAGCAGTGGAGCATGAGCAAGAGACGCAGCAGTGAAGCATGAGCAGGAGAAGCGCGGTGCAAGAGGAGCAAGATTAGACGTTGCAGGAGAAGAAACCAAAGCATGGGCCGGAGCAAGATGAGAAGGAGGTAAAGAAGAAAGTAAAGGAGCGATGGGACCAGGGAAGACAAGAAGACACCTATAATTCTTAGTGGGTAGAACCCAAGGAACCAGGGAATGGTTTCTTAACGATGGCGGACTCGTAAAATCTTTGAAGCGGTGTACGTATTCGTTGCCCCTAACAGTGGTAGTCATGCGGATCACACTTTCTTTTTCATCTGCATTTCCACACGCAGCAAACCATTTCCCAAGGAAAGCAACGTTTGACTGGCCAACGAGGCATCACGTAGAACGACTCATTGGCACCGCCCTCGGTGCAGTAATTTCACGCCCTTCAGTAGAGTCATGGCGTCCCATGTTGCCCTTAACAAAGCAACGGTCGAATATCCGGGCTTTCAGGTAGAGCACGGTGTATGTCCATGTAGGTCGCACGCTGCAGTCAGAGTGTGGACGTAATCCCCTCGTCCCACCCCCACCACCCTTACCTCCATCCCCCACTCCCATTTCCCTTTCTCCAGTGGACACCCTGGCCTACTTTAGTGAGAGATTGTGTGTGTGTGTGTGTGTGTGTGTGTGTGTGTGTGTGTGTGTGTGTGTGTGTGTGTGTGTGTGTGAGAGAGAGAGAGAGAGAGAGAGAGAGAGGGAGAGAGAGAGAGAGAGAGAGAGAGAAATTAAGCAAGCCATCGGGCCCCATGAAGAACTACTGACCATTGTGAAAAGACGCAAACTAAAGTGGTATGGGCACGTCTCACGATCGTCAGGGCTTGCCAAGATTGTGTTACAAGGCACAGTAAAAGGAGGGAGGAGGAGAGGCAGACAAAGGAAAAGATGGGAGGACAACGTCTCAGAGTGGACAGGGATGAGGCTCAGCGAAGCCTTGAGACAGTCCGAGAGGCGAGAGGAATGGAGAGAACTGGTTGCCAGATCATCTGTGGTGCCCCAACGGTCGTCCAGACAATGGGACAAGTGAAGTAAAGTGAAGTGAAGTGAGAGAGAGAGAGAGAGGGGGGGGGGGGGGGAGGGGCAGACAGACAGACGGACAGACAGACAGACAGACAGACAGATAGACAGACAGACAGACAGACAGACAGACAGACAGACAGACAGACAGACAGACAGACAGACAGACAGACAGACACATAGACAGACACACAGAGACAGACAGACAGACAAACAAACAGACAGACAGACAGACAGACAGACAGACAGACAGACAGACAGACAGACAGACAGACAGACAGACAGACAGACAGACAGACAGACAGACAGACAGACAGACAGACAGACAGACAGACAGACAGACAGACAGACAGACAGACAGACAGACAGACGGACGGACGGACGGACGGACGGACGAACAGACAGACAGACACACAGAGAGACACAGAGAGACACAGACAGACTCTCTCATGAGCGAGCGAGCGAGTAAGTTGGTGAGTGAGTGAGTGAGTGAGTGAGTTTTGAGTGAGTGAGTGAGTTTTGAGTGAGTGAGTGAGTGAGTGAGTGAGTGAGTGAGTTTTGAGTGAGTGAGTGAGTGAGTGAGTGAGTGAGTGAGTGAGTGAGTGAGTGAGTGAGTGAGTGAGTGAGTGAGTGAGTGAGTGAGTGAGTGAGTGAGTGAGTGAGTGAGTGAGTGAGTGAGTGAGTGAGTGAGTGAGTGAGTGAGTGAGTGAGTGAGTGAGTGAGTGAGTGAGTGAGTGAGTGAGTGAGTGAGTGAGTGAGTGAGTGAGTGAGTGAGTAAGTGAGTGAGTGGGTTATTTAGAGTAAAAGAGAGAGATTGATTTGATTTGATTTGATTGCTTTTTTCAGCCGACGGCCCATCAGATAATTTTAATACATATATGATATGTACATTCTATTAAAAGTGTATACTTTACACATCATCGATATGTACAGCTTTTAAATCATATTGTAATCCTCCTTAGAAATGGCTACAATACTAATGCATTTTAGACTTGAATGACGGATTTAAAAAGGCAGTGTACACAATAGGAAATTGGCTTTACGTGGTATTTCTAAGTTGGGAAAAAAATGTATACATGCAGTAATGGTAGATACAATATAAATACGGTTGGGTAGAACGAGATGAACAACTCCTGACTAGTTTTCTTTCAATGACAGATTTCTTGTTATCATTGCATAATATACGTACATTGACACATCTCTGGTTTTCCAAGCGTCTTGTCCATTGACTAAGTAGCCATACCCATCTCTTGGTGTGGTGATGTACTTGACAATATATTATTCTCTTAAAGATTTGTACATGGGACAGTGGATTAAAATGTTCTTCGTTTTCTACTTGTTCTGCACAGAAAGGACACGATACATCAGCATTCTCCCTATAACGTCTGTGAAAGAGAGAGAGAGAAAGAGAGAGTGAATTAGCATCTAACCGACCAGCTGAATAACAGCCTACGTACATACTGACGCGGAAACAACTGCAGGATTAGTTACTTGCTTACTATCTAACAGCACAATTTGATGACGAATTGTCCTCATGAGCAACCGACTCTTGATTGACTTTCAGACCGACATGTGGGCCTGATCTCATCAATTTGTCGGCGTGATCGCTCACTGACCACGTGAACGATTGTCTGCATGGTTCTGCGATTACCAAGCAGGCTGGCTGAGTGCCTCCCAGACGAACCGATTGCAGTTGTCCACATCACCCACTTCCAGCTTCCCCAAAGGACGTGATTCATTATTCATTTTCACGCGTTTTCAACCAGTGCATCAGACTGGTCTGGACCGATTACTTTGTCACTGCTGAAGTCTTGCTGGCCATTCCGACACCGTGCCCTGCTAGCAGCAACGACGTCATACATCGATTGTCAGGGGACCTGACTCCAGATGGCCACCAGGGGTTCCACCAGACCTGCCCGTGTGCAGGGACGGGGGAAAAAAATCATCATCCGGGACCAGGGAGGACTCAATGTCTGGACTCCATCGATCCAAACGGGAAGAGTGGATTATGACGGGAGACACATCAGAGCAGACACTGCAATATACTCCGACGCCATTTTCCCCTCTGTGTGCTCTGAAAGATGAACTCCGTTCCAGAGCGTCCCTGAATGACTTCAGATGTTAACAAATGTCCTCGTGCGGTCTCCTATCGAATTTCATCCCGTGTTCATCAAAATAAGTGGCTGACGGATCTTACGCTGAAAGTCATTGCCCGTCTTCTCGTCCATATATTGATCAAGAGAGACCATGTTATTGAAGGAGCAGCCAGTCTTCTGAAGAATAGCGAGAGAGAGAAAAAAGTATTTTAAAAAGCTAAATTGATTAGGGATGAGCAGTATTCTTCCTTGAATGTCTGCATAGCTGAGTTCTGCTGTAACTGGTTATGGTGATGATTTTTCCAGGTGTCCACGCAAGAAATAAAAAAGGAAATGTTTAGGGATGTGTAGGGACCGGTAATAGACAATAGCTTTAAACGGCGGATACTGCAACGTGCAAAATGTTTGTTTTGTTTCGTATTTCGTGTTCAACGACACTGAAAATAAAAATATCCAGCTGTAAGCTACATGTATCCTGTAACCACCATAATGGGCTTTTATGCCGAAAAGGGCGACGACTTTATCATTATTGGTGTAAGGATTAAGAAGAAACAGACAGAGAATTGCTGAAAAATGAGGATGGCATCGTGTCTTGCGCGGGAAGTGGATGTCATTAGGACGGACGAGTTGCGCTCTGTCAACCTCGAGTTGCCACTCCTGATCTTGTGACGCTGTGGCAGGTTAGGTCAGGACGTCTGGGTATGGGAGTGGCAGCACTGGTTGACGAGGGCGCACTACGCGTCTTGTTCCTCTTTGTTGTCCATTGCAAACAGCTGAGGCCGCCTTCCTGCCCATTAAAATGTAAGTTTGTTTGATTTATTCATTTATTTCGGCCGACGACCCATTAGATAACTAAAACATACAGATTATGTACATTATCATGCAAAAACAATATCGTAGAGATTGTACACTTTTAAACATCACGCAACTAATGGAAACCGTTATGCTTGCAGAACCATCGGTCCTGTTAATGGCTGGTTGTAAATATTCTCTTCTCATATGTAGTCAATAGATTTACGGACTGAATAAACCAGTGTGCGAGTTGTGTGTATGTATGCGGCAAGAGAGAGAGAGAGAGAGAGAGAGAGAGAGAGAGAGAGAGAGAGAGAGAGAGAGAGATAATCACCACAAGTGGTAAAGTCATAATCTGTTGGAGTCAGCGCTATGTCAAAAGTAGCTCACACAGGCCTCATTACTGATAAGCATACTGATGTACAGCTTTTAAACATGTGTTGTCACCCAACAGGTGCACGGGTGATGATAACATAAAAGTTAATGGCCACATAAACATTTCTCTCAAAAGGAAAAAAATGCAATTCAAAGAATGATTTAATTCAACGTTTAAACAATTGATTTATGCCAAAATTTTCATTGACAAGTCAAAACTCATTAGCTTGGCATCCGTCAGAAGCACCCCACCCCCCTTTCTGAAAGTTGCAAGTTTGTCCATGTTCAATAACGGGTGTGGCCACCATTTGCTGCCAAACAATCCATCACCCGTTGCCTCATCGAGCGGACAAGGTTCTGCACCATTTGTGGGATGACGAGCCACTCCTGCTGCAGGAACTGGAAAAGCTAAGCAGCATCTGCGGGTTCGGGGGGGGTGGGGTTGTCCACTACACTGCGTCCCAGAATGTCCCACAAGATTTCAATGGGAGCCAGATCTGGGGATCGTGCTGGCCAGTCCATGCGGACAACCTGCTGACGCTGCAGAAAGTCTCTCACCACCACAGCACGGTGAAGGGTGGCGTTGTCGTCCTGTAGACAGGAGCCACGTCGCATGGCCCGCAGAGTGGGGACGATGATCGGCCTGACAATATCATCTCTGTATCTGATGCCGGTCAGGTTGCCTCGGATGAGGTACAGAGGAGTCCTCCCATGGAGATGAAAGCCTCCCCACATCATCACAAACCACCTCCATAACGGTTGTGCTCTTGGACGCAAGCATCGATGAATCGCTCGCCTACACGTCGCCACACGAGCCTCCGAGCATCACTGTTCGACACGGCAAACCGAGATTCATCGGTAAATAGGACTGTGCCCCACTGCTGCCTGTTCCAGCGCTGGTGGTTGCGGCAGAAAGCCATCCGAGCTCGGCGATGTTGTGGTATCAGCGGTGTTCGGATGGCAGGGACCCTTGAGTGGAGGTCCACCTCGTGCAGGCGTCGCTCGACGGTGTCCTGGGAGATGGTAACGTTGGTGGCCGTCCTCAGGGTGACTCTCAGGGTCCTGGCAGTGATTGTTCGATCACGCAGCGCCAAAAGTTGAAGATAACGGTCTTCGCGCCGGCTCGTTGCTCGTGGGCGTCCGGAGCGGGGCCGTTCATCAGCACCTCCGGTGGCCTGGAAGCGTTCGTGCAGGCGTTGGATGACAGAGTGGCTCACTCCAAGCCGTCTGGCGACTTCTCGGCCGGGAGTTCAATCCTGAAGCCACCCCAGCGCTCGTCCACGATCAAGTGTTGACAGTCTCTGTCTTGGAAGCATGATTATTGAGAGCCCTGGTTGCGGCCCTTAAATACCCGTTGGCTTGTAACTTTTGCTGAACAGTGGTCACTAGGGACATGGCTTGCACGTGCAATATGCCAGAAACCTGCAACGACATTGCTTCTTCAGCGAAACTCGACTAAACTTTGTAAAATTCTCGTGAATTTGCAACTTTTTTGGCTCCGCTGACAACACCTTTGCTCAACGGCAATGCCTGCATAACAGGTTTGGGCACTAGCAGCAATAAATAAAGCTGCAGCATAGCCCACCTTGCGTCATTTTCAGCGTCATTGTCTAAGTGTAAAATAAATATTTGTAAAGCTACTGATAACAAGGGCCGGCCCTTAACTTTTGCGGACCAGAGTATTTTGACATGTTTCTAAGCTACAAGACATATAGGCCTACAAGACCCAAGTCGCGTTCCCCTGAACCAACTGTCGACGACCATACAAACGCATAGAGTATGCTGTGACGGGACAAAATCTGCCTTTCGGACAGAGTTCGTTTTTCATGCCATAAAGTACGTATATTGCCACATCTCTAGTTTTCCATGCATTATGTCCGTCTACCAAGTTTTGCTACTCAACTTTATCGGAGTTAACATACTTTGTTTGCAATGTACAGTTCCATAAGAAAAGTATATGTTGGTCAATGATTTTTAATAAACGTTCTTCGTATTCTACTTTTTCAATACAGAATGGAAATGATATCACAACATTACCTCCACTACGCTTTTCATTGTGACGCAATTTGCTTATTCCCAACCTGAATCTGATAAAATTTTATAAATGCATCCCTAAATGTCTTAATATTGTTTCTATTTACAGAGCTTTTACACCCAAAGGAACTGTTCAATGTTCGGCAGATTACAAATCTTTCACTGCTACATATTTTCTCACCCCACTTCTGCCTGAAACAGTCTCTTAACCTTTGCTTTCATGATTTCAAGCAACAGTTTTCATTAGCGCATCCACCATTTACCCAGATAAAGTTATATCCCATTCTTTATAAACATTCAACAGCCTTAGCCCAGTTTAATTTTGCTGGTAAGTTGGTGTTGCTATACATAAGGTAGGTTTGCTTGGGAAGTCTATCAATAGGCATTTTGCCTAACTTAAACAAGTATTTCACTGCTTTTAACAAAGTATTCATAATCAGGGGGTATCTCCCTGTCTCTCCATAGATCATAATGTTGGGCGATTGCACATCAAAACGAAAAATAAAACCGTTGGCATGGAAACATGTGCGCTTGTTCTATATCTTCTTGTCTCGAGAGACCCGATACCTCTGAAGTATACTAGAAGGCTGTGCTACCTGGGCATCAAACAGTTTGAAGAAAACCAATGTATTCAGGCTGTGTAGGCACCTCAGTATCTTAAGTAACTGTACCACCTCCTGCATTGCTCTGACGAGGGGTGCAATTTACTCCAGGCGGTAATCGTAAGCAGAACGTACTCATGGACCCATGCTTCCATTGTCGCGTCACCGCCACTCATGTGCTCATTGAAATTTCACGCTCAATAACCCATGGGGTAAGGATGAACCGCATGCATAATTTGTTCTTACATCTTAAACAAGATGATTTTTTAATATATGCTCTACTGAAAGTGACGTCAGTTTGAAATCAGGAAGTATTGATCTTCGTGGAGCATGGCATTAACGACAAAACACTTCAAGGGTTATAAGGATCAGCTCTTTGATTAGCAAGTAACGCTTTACAAAACATTTTGGAATGAAAAAGATGCACATAGTCATGGAGTTCAGACACGCGATGAACATGCTTTAATGATATAAAGAGATAAGCAAGTTACCTTTTCAAAGCCACATCCTGATAAAGAAACCTACCAATACAACATGATATATAATTTCATGAGGAAACCTATTGTAGTGATTAAATACCTAGAGAATTCCCAAAGGCAAGTGCGATTTAAAAGCCAGTTCCTGGAAAACCTGCAAAAAGTAAGCTAGGTGTTAACATGCTTTCGTCCTGACCTGAGATTTTCTAGCTCATAACGGAAGAGAGTAAGTCAGAATGCATTACACAAACTTAACCACAGTCTTTCAACACGACTACAAGCACAGTGGCACGAAACAAAACATCAAACTAGTTCCTAATACCCTTACATCTGTATTTTCAAGTGCGTGTAGCAGGTCTTGACATCTCTCTGACGTCATCACTGACTTCCACTTTACAAACCGACATACGTATCTAAACCACAGAACTGAAAAACAGTCGCGCCTTCCCTCCTGCAAGTCAAGGTTATGGACACCATATGGTCGGGTACCAAAACCAGTCCTGATTAAGTTAAGAAGTTTCGAGCAGTGAGCTTTCTGCGGCTATTTGTCTAGACCCCAAAGCAGATGCCACGGAAGCCGTATCGATCACATGTGCCATTCGCCCCCAGATGAATTCACTGCGAGCATCACTCATCACCATGCAGTCACACTAAGCAAGAATGATGGGGGCAAATCAGGAGGGGGACACAGTGAAAACCCTGCGGACAACCTGGCACCCCGTGGTGCTCATCCCAGCCTGAGAGCAATACATCTGCAGACTGCAATTTTGGAACAACGAAAAACCTTGGCTGCAGGGATGGCTTTTTAGGTAGGCGTGGTGTGAGAGTTAAATGTGAAATATTGATCACAGCGCGACTTAAATAAAAACAAACAAACTTGTGCAAGGCCTCCCAAAATTACTTGTTTCGTGTAATATGGAAAACGAATGGTAGGTCGGAACTTGTTTGTTTGTTTGCTTGTTTGCTTATTTATTCAAAGAAAGGTTGCAGTTTCGAAGATGTAAAAACGACTGTTTTATCCTTGGGGTTTTGCACACCAGGAAAACGATGGTTCTTAAACGTTATATTTAATTGACTATCGATTCTAGTGAATGGTTCACACATTCTAGGTGTGCGCTGTGTGTGTGTGTGTGTGTATGTGTGTGTGTGTGTGTGTGTGTGTGTGTGTGTGTATGTGCGTGCGTGTGTGTGTGTGTGTATGTGCGTGCGTGTGTGTGTGTATGTGCGTGTGTGTGCGTGTGCGTGTGTGTGTGTGTGTGTTCGTGTGTGTGTGTGTGTGTGTATGTGCGTGTGTGTGTGTGTGTGTGTACGCGAGTGCGAGCGCGCGTTTTCCAATTAACGTGGGTCGTGACAGCTAGTTCAACATTCGTTCTGTCATGCACTGCTGTGACCCTGAAAAGGACCGTTTGGTGCGAGCGTTCGCTGTCTCAGCTGGAGCCAGTCGAGCTTGGCTGGCGTACGTCTCGCAGGGTTTCGGGCGTGGTCGACAATCTTTTGGAGTCGACCTCCTTCTTCAGGCCGCAGTGGTGAGAGATTGGCAGGTGAGGTCTTTATAGCAGAGATAGAGAGATGTTTCAGTAGCGACAACGAAAGTATAGGGTTGGCGGCAACATTTAGAGTCGGTCGTGTGACCGGAAACAAACCTTTTTCTTTCCTATTGCAGAAGTATCACGACTCAAGTAATCCGTAGAATCAGACGGCTTCAAAATGTTGAGCTGTGCCGACATTCGATGACACATACAGGTTCCTTATCAAAACTGTCTCTCGATTTAGTATTACATTCGTATTTTACTTGACATTTACATTCGATATGACACAAGAGAAATTTAGGCGTGAAGCTTTCTTCGTGGTTTTTTCGCTGTAGACGTCGATGGCGCGAATGACGTAGAAGGAGATGACAGCGATGAATATGTTGATGTGTTGGAGGAGGAGGAGGAAGAGGAGGAGGAGGAAGAGGAGGAAGAGGAAGAGGAGGAAGAGGAAGAGGAGGAGGAGGAGGAGGAGGAGGAGGAGGAGGAGGAGGAGGTGGGGAGGGAGGGAGGAGGAGGTGGGGAGGGAGGGTGGAGGAGGAGGAGGAGAAGCAGCAGCAGGAGCAAGAGCAGCAGCCGCAGCTGCAGAAGAAGAAGAAGAAAGAAGAAGAAAAAAAAAGGAGAAGAAGAAGAAGAAGAAGAAGAAGAAGAAGAAGAAGAAGAAGAAGAAGAAGAAGAAGAAGAAGAAGAAGAAGCAGAAGAAGAAGAAGAAGAAGAAGAAGAAGAAGAAGAAGAAGGAGAAGAAGAAGAAGAAGGAGGAGGAGGAGGAGGAGGAGGAGGAGGAGGAGGAGGAGGAGGAGGAGGAGGAGGAGGAGGAGGAGGAGGAGGAGGAGGAGGAGGAGGAGGAGGAGGAAGGGGAGGAGGAGAAGGAACGCATTAAACAGAATAAACAGAAGAAACAGATGAAACAGAAGAAACAAATGAAACAGAAGAAACAGATGAAACAGAAGAAACAGGTGAAACAGAAAAATAAAATGGCGCTGATGATGATGATTGTGACGATATCACCCCTTCCCCCTGATCTGCTTACTTACTAACCTGTGGTATGTAGGTTAGTGTGACCCCCAATCATGCTAAAAATAGCAATCGTTAAAGTGTGTCATTGAGGTGACTCGCTCGATCAATCAGTGTCCACTGTGTGATTAAGGGTTGAGTTCAGAGTTGGCCAACAGTATCCCTCTGTGAGTTCTATGGGAGGCAGGTGATTAAACATATCTTAACCTGAATTATGTTGATGTGGGCTGTTTTGATGATTGATGACCATGCATGACCTAAGGAGGTTATTAGGTCGTGGCACGCCATCCGTATATCCAATCACGGCAAGCTTGGTGCATGCCTGGTGCTAATGTGAAAGGGAGAACCTTTTGTGATTGGCTCTCACTATCACCTATCAGTTTGTCTAATGTCTGAAGTGAATGTCTGACTCTTATGTTATTAAGTTTATTAAGTTGTGCTTGAGGTGATTGACAGTTACTGTATGTTGACATGGTTGTGAATGTATGCGCCTTAAGCATGTCTTAACTCATTGGTAAGGCGCTTTATAAATCCACACATTATTATTATTATTGTTACACGTGATTGGAGAATTGTTGCAGCAAGGATAAAAGCCCCTGCCGCCGGTTGCACGGCATGTCAAGCCAGTCCATCATGCAGGCGTAGTGCCGCCAGGTACTCGCGCAGAAGTTCTACCATCCACGCCAGATGACACGCCGTCAACAGCGATCTCTTGTCCCATGCCACGCCACGTCACGCCGTTTTGAAGAATGAATGTTTTTTTAGTTCCAATCCGTTTTGAAAGAGCAAGAAGTCTCTGCTGCACGTTAATAGAAGAGGCAGCACACAACGCCGTTTTGAGAGTGAGAGGTCTCCGTTTTCCCCGTCGAGCAAGTTTCCACCATGCAGCGCACGCTGTTTCAACAACCCAGCGTCCACTCGTGTATGTCGTCTCCCTACAGTGGCTCGTCGTGCCCGCCACGTGTTCGAGTCTACAGAGCGTCTTCCTACGGGTCTCCAACGCTGCGCTCACCTGTCCGAGCAAAAAGCTGTCTCCCTCACCATGCGCTCGCCTGTCCAAGCAAAACGCCACAAGTTTTCCGTCGTTTGGGACCCCGTGGTCTCCCTTTTCTCCCAA
>JAWQFJ010009211.1:17500-22500 GCA_034096865.1 Theodoxus fluviatilis | reverse complement strand
AGTCGTTTATGAAACAAACCCTGGGCTTGTCCAGACTCCGAACAAGTTCGCAGGCGATCTATTCGTACGCAAATCTTGCTTCGCCGAAAAAGTTTGCGAACTAGTGGGTCGTCCAATTAAGAACAGGCTTAAGGCCTCAAACTGCCTTGCGTTGTACACAGTGCCTTCGATCGGTTTCGTAAAAGAAAAAAAAAATCCAAACAATTCTTGGCTGACGTGAAAGAAAATCGAAAGCGGCTTATGCAAGGGACAATGCTGCAATGTCTCCAGCCAGTGCGGCTTGTGACTAACAATCAAACGCTCATTGAAACACGACTGTCCTTTCTTCCCACACAGCTCCCACACAGTCAGCCAACCAGAGACAAGACAGCATGTCACATCTCGCACTTACCTGCTCTCATGTCATCTTCCTCCCTGCCTCTCCTCCTCAGCCAAGACGAAGGCAACGTCGAGGGTCGTGGCAATAACGTTGCAGTCGACATGATAGGCGATGACGACGAGGAGGAGGACGACGACAGTCCTGCATGTGAGGTGAAGACGAAGGGGGTACGGGAACCCCAGTTGATCCAGTTGCAGGTGGGGCAGACCGAGGTGGGGGGGCGACCCCGAAGCAGGGAGGGGCGACGCAGTGCCTGTCTGGTGCACTGGCAGGGGGGCTCCCAGCTCAGACCCCCTCGGCCCCACACCAGCCCCTTCGTCTCTCCCCGACCCCCCCACTCTGAACTGTCTTCCAACTCTCTTTCCCCTCCCTCTCCATCCTCCTCCTGGAGACGTGCGCTGGAGGTCCCAGCCCTACCCAGGGTGTAGAATCTAGCCGGGAGGGGGGTGCGACTGGATAGCAGGCCGGGGTCCCTTTTGGACGTCCCCTGGGGCTGAGAGCTCCGCTCTCGCATGGGTACCGTGCTTCTCAGCCTCTCCCTCAGCTCGTCCATGGAATCTCGTCTCTCCCTCCTTTTCTCGTCCGCGTCTGTCTTCTCTTCTTTCTCCTCTCCGGAAGTTTCCTCGGTAACACACGCTCTCAGGCTACCCTCCAAGCTCCTTTCTTCTGACCTCTGACCTGACCTCTGGCACAAGCCTGCAGCGAGGGGAGTCCCCTCCCGTGACGTCATGCCAGCTGTCCCCAGTGGCGTTGCCTCCCTTGGTGTACCGGAAGTGGTCATCCAGGGACCACCTGAGGGCACTGACCTCTAGGGTCTCTCCTCTGGTGAAGCTGATCCTCAGTCACCCCCGACCCCTCTGACGTCAGCCGCGAGCCCCAACGTCTGCAAGGAGGGAAAGACAGGAATGGGGGAAAGGGGTGGCGGAACGACTATCCCACAGGTTCATGCCGTATGATTTCCTCCTCTGCAGTTAGTGTCAGAACAGCGTTAGCCACGGTCAGTTGGGAGGAAGGGAAGGCAGCGGTGAAGTGACACTTTCCAGCTCAGACGGAAACTTTCAGGAAGGACGTGCCAGCCGGCCAGACGAAGAGAACGTTTCCAAATGACGGGTTTTAATGCGCGATGCCCATTTTCCCGTCCAAAGTCCAAGTAGGTGTCTTGCCAGAAAACGAAGAAAACGTTTCCACGGTGAAAATGTGCCAGAGGAACAAGGCAGTTTCCAGGACTGAAAGCAGTGAAAGTCACGTTGACCGAAAGCCCCAGCATGCAGGTCTTCGTGACCAGGGGGAGCTATAACCCTAACGAGAAACAGATCACTTCGGCACCTCTTTCACTTTACTTTTTGCAACAGCCTGTGAAATGAATCGGCCGATGGAAGCGCCTGGGCTCACTCTGCGGAAAATGACGTCATCCCCATGATACAGTTGTTTCCGTAGCACACAAACATGAAGAGTTTTGTCCACACTTCTACGCTGCCTTGAGAGCAATCGACCCGGGGAGAAATCGAAGAACAGGGCTCATTGATACGCCTGGGGGCGACTCGGGGGGAGTTTGGGAGAGATTGGGCTCTCCGTGACGTCTTGGCAGAGGAGGAGGCCAGCGTCTGGGAGGGAGCTCAACAACCGTATGTCGGTCTCGTACAGGCTATCCTGTCTATCGGGCTCCAGTAGAGTTTAGTGTGGTCTGCGATGGGGTCCAGGCCATCTCAGGCGATGGGTCTCTGTCTGAGAAGGTTTGTAGTTTGCCAGGGTCAAGCCAAGGAGGCGAGACATTGGTGCAGATCTCATCAAGGGGTCGTACCAGACGGACCCCAGGTCGATGCCAATGAGCTGGCTGTCAGAAGCGCTGTACCTCGCCAGGTCTTGGCTCCGATGAAGTAAACAGGTCCGCAGGCAATCCTACTACCAGTCCACGTCTATTTTCTTCCAACTCCGATCCTGGCCCCTGGCCTCGAAAGGGTCTCTGTCACCCCGCTGAGGTGATTCTCTCCTCCCTCGAGTCGTCTTTTTCTTAGGAATCCCTTCTCAAAGGCCTTCCCTTCCACGTTAGGTCCACTCCCCCAGTTACTCTCGACAACAAGTGTGGTCTCACTTTTGCCCCCCAAAAATATTCTTCAACAGTTAGGTCTACCTTCCATTTATCCTATCACCCCGTTGTAGTTCTGCTCATCTATTAACCTAGTGACCCTTTTCTCCAAATGCGATAACCCCCTTATCCACAGAGACACCACTGCAAGTACAGTTACAAATCCTCTTAAAGTCGTACTCCGTGGTAACCCTACCCCTAAAGTGGACCTATGCCCACAATGGATGTGTCACTAGATTAGCTCAAACGCACTCTAACTATGTCGTTGATGAGCCTACTATCGCATTAGTTCTGCTCCCACAGTAGTGTAATTATTTTTTTAATAATCATGTGGATCAGCTCCACTGTGATCCTGCCATTACAGTGGATGTACTTTCTGTGGCGGTCTTGCCTCCACAAATGACCTGCCTCCACAAATGACCTATCTCCACAACTGACCCTACCTCTACACTTGACCTTGCCTCCGCAGGTGGCTCTGCCTGCACAGTTGACCTGCCTCAACAGCTGACTCTGCCTCTCTACATTTAACCCTCTTTCCACAATATATCTTACCCTCAGGGTATCTACGCCTTCTGTGGATCTACCCCGTCTAATCCTAAGCTGCCGGAGGCTGCCCTCCAGCTGCGACCCTAGCGTCACTGAGACTCGGCTCTAACGGTGATCTTACCCTACAACGACTAGACGCACTATCACCTCCCCTAGCGGTGGCACGACTTCCACGCAATCCTACCCCCACCTCTTTGGCTGGCCAGGGTCCAGAACTTGCTCCTACTCCAGGCAAACGCTCAAGGGGCACTTGCAGATGGGACAGGAAAGGAGGGGAGGGGGGTGAGAGGTGAAGAGTGGAGATGAGGAACGGGATGAAGGGTGAGGGGCTGAGATTGAGAGTAAAGGGAAGGAAAGGAGGGGCGATAGATGGGAAAGGAGGCTGAGGAGTGGGGAAGGAGAGTGAGGGGTGGGGAAGGAGGGTGAGGGGTGGGGAAGGAGAGTGAGGGGTGGGGAAGAAGGGTGAGGGTGGGGAAGGAGGGTGAGGGGTGGGGAAGGAGGGTGAGGGGTGGGGAAGGGGAGTGAGGGGTGGGGAAGGAGGGTGAGGGGTGGGGAAGGAGGGTGAGGGGTGGGGAAGGAGGGTGAGGGGTGGGAAGGAGGGTGAGGGGTGGGAAGGGGAGTGAGGGGTGGGAAGGAGGGTGAGGGGTGGGGAGGGGAGTGAGGGTGGGGAAGGAGGGTGAGGAGGAAGGAGGGTGAGGGGTGGGGGAAGGGTGAGGGGGGGAAGGGAGGGTGAGGGGGGGAGGGGAGTGAGGGTGGGGGAGGAGGGTGAGGGTGGGGAAGGGAGTGAGGGGTGGGGAAGGAGGGTGAGGGGTAGGGAAGGAGGGTGAGGGGTAGGGAAGGAGGGTGAGGGATGAGGAAGGAGGGTGAGGGGTGGGGAAGGAGGGTGAGAGAGGGGGAAGGAGGATTAGGGGTGGGGAAGGAGGGTAAGGGTGGGGAAGGAGAGAGACGGGGAAGGAGGGTGATGGGTGGGGAAGAAGGGTGAGGGGTGGGGAAGGAGGGTGAGGGGTGGGGAAGGAGGGTGAGGGACGGGGAAGGAGAGTGAGGGGTGGGGAAGGAGGGTGAGGGGTGAGGAAGGAGGGTGAGGGGTGGGGAAAGAGAGTGAGAGTGGGGAAGGAGGGTGAGGGGTGGGGAAGGAGGGTGAGGGGTGGGGAAGGAGAGTGAGGGGTGGGGAAGGAGGGTGAGGGGTGGGGAAGAAGAGTGGGGGACGGGGAAGGAGTGAAATATGGGGAAGGAGGAGTAAGAGATGGGAAAGGAAGATGACGTGCGATGGTTTTGAGGGTGAAAGGATGACGAGTGAGGATGAAGGGATTGAAGTGAGGATGAAAGATATGAAATGTGGGATAAAGGGTGAGGAAGGAGGGTGAGAGAGGGTGAAAAAGTGATGAATGGGAAGTAAAACTGAGGGAAAGGAGGACTGAGGGGTCAGAAAAGAAGGATTTGGAGTGGAGGGATGAGAGAGAGATGGGGAGTGAGGGTTGGGTGGGGAGGGAAAGGGAGGAGTAGGAAGGGGAGGTTTGAGGAAGGAAGGGGAGAGAGGTGGGGGGGGGGGGTTTAAGGAGACCAAGAGCTACTGTCCTGTGGACCAGACGCCACCTCCACGGCCCAGTGCTGGACCTTCAGGTCGATGGAGATGCGCCGTCGAGGTCCGAGTCTTGCTAGTTTTGGCTTAAAGCAGCCATCACTTCTTTCCTGGCCACCATCGATTCACTCGAGACATTTTCGGAAAGCTTGTCAGCAACGACGTATTCCAAATAAGTGCAGACTGTGGGTGGAAAAGCAGCTCTGATCTTACACGACGCAGACGAGGCTGAAATCAGGCTACACAGAAAATTCCTTGAAAAGTAGTGTTGCTTTCCATGTCATCCTAATCGAAATCATTTGATGATCGGGATTTCCTGTTCGTGACGATTTCACGCGTTCAATCAACCCCCAATCAAGTTAAAAACCTTGAAGCAGGTTCCATGTTAAAGTCGTCCCTATTAACAAGCC
>JAWQFJ010009210.1:37500-57500 GCA_034096865.1 Theodoxus fluviatilis | reverse complement strand
ACACATGTACAAACACATCCACACGCATGCACGCACGCACACACACGTGCATGCACATATGCACACACGCACACAGAGAGAGAGAGAGAGAGAGAGAGAGAGAGAGAGAGAGAGAGAGAGAGAGAGAGAGAGAGAGAGGGGGGGAGGGAGGGAGGGAGACAGACAGACAGAGAAACACAGAGAGAGAGAGAGAGAGAGAGAGAGAGACAGACAGACAGACAGACAGACAGACACACACACACACACACACACACACACACAGACACACAGACAAACAGACAAACAGACAGACAGACAGACAGACAGACAGACAGACAGACAGCCACACAGACAGACACACAGACAGACGGACAGACAGACGGACAGACAGACGGACAGACAGACAGACAGACAGACAGACAGACAGACAGACAGACAGACAGACAGACAGACAGACAGACAGACAGACAGGGAGAGAGAGGCAGAGACAAAGACACACACAGAGAGAGAGAGAGAGAGAGAGAGAGAGAGAGAGAGAAAGAGAGAAGAGAGAGAGAGAGAGAGAGAGAGAGAGAGAGAGAGAGAGAGAGAGAAAGAGAGAGAGAGAGACAGAGAGAGAGAGACAGAGAGAGAGAGAGACAGAGACACACAGAGTGAGTGAAAGAGAGAGAGAGAGAGAGAGAGAGAGAGTCAATTTTACTCTTTTAGATTAAGACCATTGGAAGATAAACAAATTTGTCTGAGGTGTCACCCTCAATAAAAAAAAACATTTGGATTTGATAGATACGATTAGCATTTCCATTCGAGACAATCGCACGAGATAAGGGCTTAAATATCTTACTCTAAAACTTAACATGTATATTACGGGAGATTTTCTGTAACTTTATTGAAAACATAGATGAATAATTGATTTTCCAAATAGACATTTTCTCCGCGGATTAACAAACGTCCCTCATTAATATGTGCTGCCGTGCGCAAGAGCATGCCGATGAGTGCCCAGATGACCAACCCAGTATTGCAATTTACCTTTTCAGTCACAGTCACTAGTATACAGATACTCACTATTCCATCACCTTGAATTTACATTTTTCAATGATGGCAGAAAAGGAAGATATAAATGAAAGAGGGACATTAGTATTGTAAAGTAGTGAAGTTCAAGTTAAAAGTGGTTGTTAGTACCGTCAAACACTGTGAAACAAAACAGTATTTGCTTCATGAAATACACGTTTCCTGGTGTGCGAGCAGATATTTCAGTGAAAGTTTGATTTTTAAAACAAAGTCACTGTTTTGGACTGGTTCTATGCTCCCAGTATTTCACAGAAATGTTTCTCTTCGTCAGCCAGTGAGAACGTTCCTTGCTCTCAACCGCTTTTCTAACTCTCACACAAATTAATAATGTCCTCCATATCTTATTTGGTTTGTACGCAAAACGCTCATTTCTAGCTTTACCGACACACACATAAAGAAACCACTACCAAATAACTGTACCGATTTATCAAAACTTATCCAGATCACTTCAATATTCAAATAGAATTGTGCGTGGAAGTCCGTGGTGCGAGTCCAAGGTTGGCCTACTGACAGAGATACATCATACCATTGATACATGGCCTATCGTGTAGCTGAGAGGTTGGAGGAGTTTCACCAATGTGCAAATACCCTGGACATCAAGCGTATGACGAAACAGTGACCACGCTACTGCATTTGTTCTATATCACGTGTATGCTTGAACCAGATAAATTAATTCGCGAGATTCTTGGACTAAAAGCCTCCTAGAATGCGCGCGATGGGGATATTACCTTGGAAATGGTTTACGCAGCGTGTACTATATGCAAAAGATCAAACATATAAATCACAGACGACGATGACGACGACGGCAAGTTTTCTCTGGAAAGCGATCCATATAGACGTGCTTGGGAAGCCTCTCAAACAATGAAATATAAAGTGCACGCACTCCCTCGATACGAAGCTGTGAATCCAACGCTCTCCCGAAACGGCGAGCGCCTGAAAATAGTTGCCTTCTAATCCTTCTGCCTATATTGACTTGTCCTACGTGCATTGCGGTAAGTTAAAACGGTTTCGTTTATTCAGATTTGTGCTTGCTATACAAGCAGTGAAGAGATAAGTACTTTGGGTGCAAATGGTGGACACAGACTTTTACTCTTTTTTATATAGAAAGAGATACATATGCTCCTGCGCCATTTCAGCTGATAGCTAAACGAACTTATGGTTTTCCCCTGAATTAATAAGGTCGCAATGGCTGACATAACGCCTGAGAGATTTGCATGACTGGAGTGCTGTGGAAGGTTAGTGGGTCAGTAGGTCCATGAATCTTGTAAAATCAATCTGCTCTAACACGATGCTCTAAGTCCCGCCCCTGGATAAGGTCCAAGAGTCGGCTCCTGGAGCCCAGATGGCAGGAGTTCCATCTGATCAGAGGAAGATCGAGCGGCTCGGACCGGGCTTATGTAGAAAACAGGCAACAAGGCGGCGTTGCTTAGACACGAAGTCCAGCAAGGCATAAGCCGATGTCAACATGTCTCCAGAATCGCATACCTCCATCATCAGCTGCAATGATGCGTTCTATTTGTTTTCGGGGCCGGCCCCAGTAGCACCCGCACAGCCAGCCCCAATCAGCATTTATTTTTTTAAGAATACTTTTTAAAAGAGGAAACATAGACTCAAACATCATGGTCCATATTGCAATGGTCCTCATATACATACAAATGTTAGTTTAATCTCTCTCTCTCTCTCTCTCTCTCTCTCTCTCTCTCTCTCTCAACAATGTTTTTGTCTACATGAATATATAAAAACATATCAATTCAGATTTTTATCATTGGAGATAATATGTATGCACAGAATTATTTAAATTATAGTCAGTCGGAGTGAATTTGATATCGTCATGAAAACAGTTCCAGATTTGAGTGGCTGTGAAGACAAATGATTTTCTAAAAAATTATTTATGGACTAGAGGAGGCAGTAAGTTGGTATTCGAATGGGATCGTTAAAAGTTGTTTGCTGAGTAGGTGAGGCTGGGTTGTTGTTTTTTTTTTAGTATAATGGAGCATGGTCGTTAAGGGCTTTATATGTGAGAACTGCTGTCTGATATTCCATTTTCTTTCCAAATTTAGTTTGAGAACAGTTCGTGCGATGGAGTAGAGACCGTTCTGTTACATATTAGACGAGCACATTGTTTCAATTAGCCGATTTTAGGCTACTCTATGTGTTTCTGGGCAGTGCCCCATATGTTGCAACAATAGTCTATGTGGCAGCATATATGCATTACAGAATAGGCGTCTGTTGCTTTCAAGTAAGAATTTTCTAATTTGCTTAAAAACTAAGAGATTTTTGCTGCTCTTTTTATTTATGTGATCTGCATGTTCTTTCCAGCCAAGGTCGCGGTCAAGAACTATCCCGAGTAGTTTACATGATTGTGCGTTTGACAATATTTCCTATTTCTTATGTATCTGCTTTCACCATGTTGACACATGTTGACACATGTTGACACATGTTGACACATGTTGACACATGTTGACACATGTTGACACATGTTGACACATGTTGACACCGGCCTATTCCTCACACGATCTTGGCTTTCCTCACGTCTCTGCATCGCTCCCCAAGGGCGCACTCAAGATATATGTCACGGAGATGTACATGAGCGAGACGCACGCAAATCAGTCGCTTAAACCCGTCGTACACGAGGCGATTCTACCCTGGCGTTCTTGCAAGCGTCATTGTGGGAGCCAATCACGGCTGGCAAGAGGGGAGCAAAGGCGTCAGTAGCCCTCTGCCATTGGGAGATATTTTTGTCAGTCCGTGTATGTGGCGTGTGGAATTGCCTCGTGTACGACGGGCTGTACGGAGCCCAGAAAAAGTGAACGAGAGAAGCAAATCGTATTCG
This sequence comes from Theodoxus fluviatilis, assembly GCA_034096865.1. Lineage (NCBI taxonomy): Eukaryota > Metazoa > Mollusca > Gastropoda > Cycloneritida > Neritidae > Theodoxus > Theodoxus fluviatilis. The sequence goes on along the minus strand of JAWQFJ010009210.1, from coordinate 53,620 downwards.
GCGTATGGTCATTAGGAACGACCACATTTGGATTAAATAACATCACGTCTCTGTCTTGATCGCGCTCTAGGCTCTTGAGAGATGCTGTGTTTTGTTAGCACTGCAGTCATTAAAAAGGAAGCGCCATTTAGCGATCTACTGAAACAGAATTTCAGGGATGCATGCGCGCTTGCTTATCTTGACAGGTAAAGTATTTGCTTGGACTGAGATTTCTGTGTAAAAATGCGCGCGCGCGCGTGTGTGTGTGTGTGTGTGTGTGTGTGTGTGTGTGTGTGAGAGAGAGAGAGAGAGAGAGAGAGAGAGAGAGAGAGAGAGAGAGAGAGAGAGAGAGTGAGAGAGAGAGCGAGAGAAAAAGGGGAGGAGGGGGAGGAGAGAAGGAGATAGAGATAGAGAGAGATAGAGAGAGAGACAAACAGAGAGAGACAGAGAGAGAGAGAGGCAGACAGACAGACAGACAGAGACAGAGAGAGAGACAGAGAGAGAGAGACAGAGAGAGAGAGAAAGAGAGAGAGAGTGAGAGAGAGAGAGACAGAGACAGAGACAGAGAGACAGAGACAGACGGAAAGAGTGTGTGTGTGTGTGTGTGTGTGTGCGCGCACGTGTTTGCGTCTGCCTGCCTGGCTGCCTGCCTGCCTGCCTGCCTGGCTGCCTGCCTACCTGGCTGCCTGCCTGCCTGCCTGCCTACCTGCCTGCCTGGCTGCTTGCCTGCCTGCCTGCCTGCCTGTCTGTCTAACGATCCATCTAGCTCGCACCCATATACCAAATTAATTCTGCCTCTGCAGCAAAGACGTACAAAATATCCTTCCCTTTTGCCATTTGCAGCTGTTGCTGCGGCGACGCAAAATTCCTGTACCATGTGTGCCTCTATCGGGCAAAGTCACGCACGATCCTCAAGTGAAACTGTCATGAATAGACATCGTTTTATCGATGAAGAACATGCATGCTTATGGGGCGTCAGGTGATAGAACGTATTCCTGTTGCTTTCAGTTTCTTCCCTACTGTCATCAGGTGTTCTTCCTATGGTTTGTGATAACAACACTACAACAAGGCATGGAATAGAGTGCATCTTGCACAGAAATCATTTTAATATACAATGGAACATCAACAGTATCTGTCATGTCGACGCGATAAACTATTTTCGTGCAAAAATGTCACATCGTTTTTACTTTTATGACTGCAATAGAACAAAAACACGAACAAAATCACTTTCAGTGTATAATGCGTGGTGGTGTTTTTTTTTTCAATGCGTAAGTTTGAAACTTACGCGACGCAATTCCCCGTGCCTTGAATGGATCAAGGTCACTGGTAGTAGTGCCAATACCCTGAGGCCCATAACAGAAACTCCAGCTAATTCAGGAAGTCGGGGAAGAAACCCATAGAAACGATATAAAGAAAAAAACGAGCTGTCAAATTCCGTCTGCTCCGGCGATCAATAGGTCTGCGGGGAGCTGCGGGGACTGAGGGTGCTTGACAGCATAGTGAGAACGACCGTTCGCAGACGTAGCCGCAGGTGTTGGCTTTTTTCGACTGCCTCGGCGTTCCATTGCCGACTGCTCGTACGGCCGCCGCTTTTGTACCGAGCAAGGCGTGCATCACGCAGGAACGCAGTCAAGCAAGAGCAGGGGGCCATGCCGCAGTCACCTCGAATGTATCGACCGCAGCCTACTTTTTTCGCAGCTTTACCGCAGGCAGAGCTGGCTGAAGAAAGGGGTTATTTGATCTGTAATGCACTGAAAGTCCCCACGTTTCAACATACGCGCCGCCCTAACCGAAACAGGCTCTGCATTGGGAGGGAAAATAAAACATGCATGCGACATCTTGTCATGTCAGACATAGCATGGCATTTAGGTGAAAGTCTGCTGCAATTGAGACATGTTTTTTTAGCAGGAAACCATTTTTTTTACCCCTCAGGCTTGTGTGATGAGGCTGTCGCCGGCTGGTATCTCGGAGGAAGGACTTTTTCATGACATGTATGTCGCCACTTTAATCCCCTCGCATAGCCTAACGAGGGTCACAGGGGTGTAAAGATCCCAAAACAGAATTGTGGTCTTCCTGTGCGCATCGCAAATGCATTGAAATTGTGTTCCAGAACGCTTCCGGCAAGGTCATCCGGTGCAAAGTGCAACAAACAGCCTATCCCAAAACATGAATAGCATCGCTGGGAAGTTTTAAGCAACTCCTTTCCCCTTTAACACACAGCAGCATGCATTCATGCGCAAAATGAAGTACGGGGACAGAAATTGATTGAGGATGAAATATAATGTTGAGCTTGCGGCGTTGCTTACATATATACGGAGCTGTGCATCTTCAAAACATTATACGGTACAGACCATGCCTCCAGATAGGTTGGGTTCTTAAAATATCTCAATAAATAAGGATTTATGTGCAGTGAATCACATTTTAATCGTGGGCATGACAAGCACTTCATGCTTAAAAACGGGTTTTGGTCTCTAAATGTTCTAAATCTACATAACATTTTTGGTCGCCTAATGTTAGCATGAGAGACGAAGCATCGACCACAGCAAAATAATACGCCTACAGCAGCACTGGCTGACCCTGAGTCGTCACTGCATAAGATACGACTCCACGGCACATTTTAGAGCTAAATTTACTTGTGCTAATTTCTTGAGGATGAACCTTATGACATCGTTTCTTCTGATAGACGCGAAGCAGATACATTTTGTTAACTGTCAGCACTCATGCTATTCTGCTTGTTTAGAAACACACATACTACATAAAAATGGCACATTCAATGCCAAATATAAAAGAGTTCAAATCGTTTTGCAGAGAGTAATAGAGTTGGAACGATATGATTATAGCTCAAATGGAAGGTAATGAAGAAAACATTACAGGAACATGATTAAGATTATACGAAGAATACTACAATTGGTTGCATTTATCTTTATTATAAGCCGCCCTTAAGAATACTTTAAATTTAACAATATAATGTATATAATACCTTGTGAGACAATGATTTTCAGGTTGTGTCTTGAAAAGATCCACTGTTATTAAAACTGTACTTATAAATATCATATTTACCCACCTGCCCAACTGCGTTCCTTTTATGAGCTTGGACCATCCTAATCCTTGTACGTGCTGTAGAAAAAAAACCACAACTTTTTGTAACTGTAAGGAATACGTTGCGAAATCTGTACGCAAAGGAAGTGACGATTATTGGGGGGGTTACTTCTTATAATTTTATTGTATGATATTGTAATTGAAATCAAGAGTTATAAATATTTGATATTGGTAATTTAAAGAATTTACAGCAGTTTTAAATCTAATAGTGTAATGACTCAATTTGAAATTGTTTTAATGAGCGGCATACTTTTTTGTATGATCCGTATACTTGCACATAATGTCCAAGTGATTTGCTTCCTGTTTTACTTGAAGAAACTCGTTTATGTCTTCAAGACATAGGCAGCTCGTTAACTGGTGCTGTGTCACGTAAAAGGAAGTCCCGGATCTGTGTCATGGTTTTATTAATTCCTTCTCCCACCCACCTTAACTCCTACCCCTCACCCCCCACCCACACACCCCCTCTGAACTCACCAGTAAAAAGTATGCCATCGTACACCTTTCAGTTTCGGACCATGGTACAAAATATCTGGTGTGCCATTTTCAGTACGAATTTACAGGTCCGTCTTTCTAGATAGTTAAATTTTCCTTTGCTGGTCCTTATCATAATATTTCCGAGTTCACTGATCTGACTAATATCACACACACACACACACAAACACACACACACACACACACACACACACACACACACACACTCACACACACACACACTCACACACACACACACACACACACACACACACACACACACACACACACACACACACACACACACACACACACACATCTAGTAGCAGTCACACAGGCAGGCAGGACACAAACGGACTCTCAAACAGACACTCAGACAATGTATCGCGCGCGTGTGTTTATATGCCTTAGAGGTTGTGACGTTGTGATGCTAATGGCGTCGCTGAGAAACTCAAGAAAAACGACGTCGTCTCAAGACATTCTGTTGGAGTAATCTTCCTGCACAGCGCTGTCTTGCTGCATTACAGGGGTCGACTCGGCGCATTATTTGGCAAGTGTCAACAACAACATCTGGCTGGGTTACAGCTGAATAACAATGCAGAGCATGCAGGGAAGTAACTACGGCCTGCCCCACCCGTGAATCCCGACGCACACTAGGCAAGGTCGCCACGCACCAGGACACAAAGCAGATCCTCTGTGCTGTGAAGCATTTTTGGGCAAATGCCAGCAGTGTGCAGACAGAGGTTGTGATTGTTGCATGAATTTCATCACATGAGCACTGAAAATGCTATGTGACCACAGGATCCAGCTGTAGCGAGGGAGGGGCGTCTAGCAACAGTGACCGTGTGCAGATCTCCAAACAGAAATGGGGAAACGCTGTTGTTTCGTTTGTATGGTGTTTGCAAGAAAAAGGTCAATCTTACAGGCACTCTGTGACGAACACCAATCTTAACACAGCCGTTTAGGCACCGGTTTTATACAAAGTATCAATACTGAGTCATCTGGGAATACCAAAATGTATATCTTTACATGCTACACGCACAGACACTTGTTCAGACTTATGTAGATATCAGCGCAGTGGAAACTGTAGTGGACAAAAAACATGAGGACTTTGGTAAGATTACACCCGGAGGAAAACATTATCCTCGTGGTAAATCTGTCTGCCGAATGTCACATGTAGAGGTGAGAGCATAAGTCGTTATTTCGATTTGTTGTTCCGGCAGCTTAATATGCGACGCTGAGGTCATTCTTGGGCTGTAGTTGATTATTTTCCTGGGCATGTTGTTTCTGTGTAGAGAGGATGGGGAGATGAGGGAATGCCAACTGGCTGAAAGGTGGATATACATGATGAAAACCAAATGCACACCGCATACACACACACACACACACACACATACATACACACACGCACACACATACACAAATATAAATACACACACACACATTTGCACACAGGCACACGCGAACTTGTGCACACAAAAATTTACACACACGCACACACACACACACACACACACACACACACACACACTCACACACACACACGCACATACACACACTTTCAATCACTCAGTCACTTTCTCACTCACTCATGTGCGCATACAATTACTCACTCTCTCGCTCGCTCTCTCGCCCATGAATGAAGAAACAAGCTAGACACATAAGTTTAATCATAGCAGTTACACAGACACTTACGTGCGACGAGCGGAATTCTGGAGCAAGCGCTGTATACGAAAAACGCTTACAAATCTGATCGCCTTAGACAGGAAGAAAGGAAATATGATGATGTAAGCAGCCGATTGTTTGCGAGAATAATGACGATGAACATTTATCACCACTTTAAAGCCCTTTGCACACGACGCGACACAGCAACAACACTTCTTTGTTTATCGTCGCAACGAGCCTGCCTTTCAGGAATTGGTCCCAGTGAGACACACGAGTTGCGTTTTCTGATTGGTTGATTTCTGGCTGCTCTGCTGCTCTGTCGCCGGCAAATACACTGCTTTCTATTCGGGGCAGCAAACATTTTTTAATGCATGCACGATCTGCTTGTTGTTTAATGCACGCACGATCTGCTTGTTGTTTAATGCACGCACGATCTGCTTGTTGTTTAATGCACGCACGATCTGCTTGTTGTTTAATGCACGCACGATCTGCTTGTTGTTTAATGCACGCACGATCTGCTTGTTGTTTAATGCACGCACGATCTGCTTGTTGTTTAATGCACGCACGATCTGCTTGTTGTTTAATGCACGCACGATCTGCTTGTTGTTTAATGCACGCACGATCTGCTTGTTGTTTAATGCACGCACGATCTGCTTGTTGTTTAATGCACGCACGATCTGCTTGTTGTTTAATGCACGCACGATCTGCTTGTTGTTTAATGCACGCACGATCTGCTTGTTGTTTAATGCACGCACGATCTGCTTGTTGTTTAATGCACGCACGATCTGCTTGTTGTTTAATGCACGCACGATCTGCTTGTTGTTTAATGCACGCACGATCTGCTTGTTGTTTAATGCACGCACGATCTGCTTGTTGTTTAATGCACGCACGATCTGCTTGTTGTTTAATGCACGCACGATCTGCTTGTTGTTTAATGCACGCACGATCTGCTTGTTGTTTAATGCACGCACGATCTGCTTGTTGTTTAATGCACGCACGATCTGCTTGTTGTTTAATGCACGCACGATCTGCTTGTTGTTTAATGCACGCACGATCTGCTTGTTGTTTAATGCACGCACGATCTGCTTGTTGTTTAATGCACGCACGATCTGCTTGTTGTTTAATGCACGCACGATCTGCTTGTTGTTTAATGCACGCACGATCTGCTTGTTGTTTAATGCACGCACGATCTGCTTGTTGTTTAATGCACGCACGATCTGCTTGTTGTTTAATGCACGCACGATCTGCTTGTTGTTTAATGCACGCACGATCTGCTTGTTGTTTAATGCACGCACGATCTGCTTGTTGTTTAATGCACGCACGATCTGCTTGTTGCTTCATCGCTTCATGGCGTGGTTTGCGATTGGCTTAAAGTAAGAGAAAAATTGGAAAATCTGCGTTTTTTAATGACTATTACCTCAAGCCGATTAATACTCTTTCCCCTCAGGTCAACAGACCATCGATTTTGATCCCCACACTTCTAAGGCCTGAGGCGATACGAAATACTTCAGCAGACTGAAAGTGGGGACAGTAGGCACAAACCTTAACTTTGTCCCTTTGAGAAGACTCCAACACGATGCTTGTTCACATCAATGGTGCAACAAAGCCTATGCAAACTATGGCTGCTCTGCTGTGTGGTGGGGAGTGGGGAAGTGAGGTGTCGAATCGGAGCGATGCAAAGCTCTCTATGCCCAAGTCATGACCTCTGTAGTCAAGGAAGAACATTCTGTGCCGAGCACGTGTTGTGGAGTTGGGAGTCCTTGAGGAAGACGGAGGCCGAGCAGCGTACAGAGGGGAACCTCGGCGCAAACTGGGCTAACCACTCAACGTATTGCTGCTCGTCCTGACTCAGTCCTACCCCTTGTCGCCCTCCCCTTTGGGGCCCCCCCCCCCCCCCCCCCCCCGTGTCCTCTCCTCCCCTTTGCCATTTACTTTTTTCTCACTCACTCACTCACTCACTCCCCCCTCTCCCCAAATTCCCACTGAGTAATACGTTCAAGCTTGACCGATTTAGGTTTCAGACTGTCTGGCTTGCAGCTGTTCGGTTTTTTGGGGAACCTATCTCCGAGGTTTATTTTAAGTGGGCACGACGGTGGCACTAGTATGATGGAGCAAAGATTGGCATTGATGTTGCCATTACATGTGTCTCTGAGTTTCTTTCTGATGTGGTTACATGCGGCGCCCGACCGGATTTAGACAAATATTCTAATGAGGAACATTGCTGCCTGCTGTTATTTATCAGTACTAATATTGAGGGTGTTTTTAGATATATTTGTATCTTGTGGATACTGCGGATAGATGGCCTCGTTTCCTGTCGAACTAAGACGAGAAAAGAAAGCATTTAGTGATTTCTGTACACCCGAAAGGTGTCGGTGTGATACTTCGGTCAAACTGGGATAAATCAAAATTTGCACCGAGAGTCAATTTAACACTTTGATATTTTGACACCATTCAGACAGATAAACCATCACTGCATTTACTTTATATGTTTCAGGTTTCAAATTCACTAATAAGTGGCTGCTGTTGACGTCAACAGGAAAACCATATTAACTTTGTGTCCAAACAAACTGCATCTAATTGCGTAACACCCCATCTCGTCAATTTTCAGAATCTACTTTACTTGCAAACGAATTCACGTGGTGTGTGGTAACACTGTAAACGGGAAGCTCAAATCTGTACGTACAATGCATTTTTATTGGCCGTCAAGGAAAGTTCTTTTAGCTAGCAACCAATGAAATTGACCATTCTCCGCACACTTTTTTTCCTAACAATATAATTATTGTCTGCACATTCAAAAGCGGTGTTACATTTTTTCATGCCAATATTAGTACTCATGTATTCAAAGAGGTAAGTATCATCAACTACTGCACATGCATGCACCATACTGATTTACGGACCATTCTGAAGCTGGGTTTAAAGCCTAGAGAGGTACCAAATGCCATCCAGTGCCTGCAACAGACTGCCTAGGCAGCATCTCTCTGCGTGCGGGGGACGATGGGTGCATCGCCCACCCTGGCATGGGGGATAGGAACTTCACCCACCCCTGTACAATGCACCCCGGTTGCACATTGTGCTGCTTGGGGAAGCCCGTGTTCGAGCTACTGTAGTAAGGCCTCGAAAGCTCCATGAGCATTGGTTCCAGCTGATGAGGAGGACATCTAGCGGCAGCTGCCGTGGGCGATTCTCATTGCGATGATACTGTAAAGATGGGGATGGAAGGCCGGTCAAAAGGTTCGAGCCGTGGGGGGCTCAAGGCTTGATGATAGAAGGGTGCAGGTATGAGATAAGTCGTAGCTGCTTTCCACAACTTTATTAACTAATAGGTACAGGAGCTCCTGGCTGGTCCGAGGCCTGATGAAAATGGCCTGGACCAACCCAAGACCGTGGTGGCAGTGATCTCTCTAGACCATGGTGGCAGTGGTCTCTCTCGTCTTGAGTGCCGTTCCCCCTCAGGGTCCCCTAGAAAATTGTCAAAATATTGATTTTCACACACTCATACATGTGTGGTGTTTTTGTATAGAAACAATGATAGTATTTTCACACACAGTTGATTTTTTTGGGCATAAGTCCAGTCATTTTTTCCTAATCTAGGTTCCTCTAGGGAGTAACTAGGTTGCTGGGCAGCCATAAATTTTATGCTGTCAAAATGTCAATTCCACCTTGGTTGCTTTATTTTTACTATTTATATCACTACTTCAAATGATGAGCCACTCTCTTGCACAAAGCAATAAAGAGAAGTAACTACCGCTGCCTGAACGTAATTGAAACTTCCTGTCGGGTGTGAGGAGCAAAATTTCGAACATATTTTGGTGAAATTCAGTGTTTATAATCTGTGATTAGCTCATTCTTTTTTGATAAGTTGCAAAAATGCCTTGTGACAAGAAGTATCACAGCAAGAAGCGGGCAAAAAAGCGTAAGTTTTCTGGCAATCAGTTCATGAATATGAAACGTGGCAGTAGTGTACGATCGACGAGTAGAAGTGATGATTGTGATTCAAATGTTGAAGTGGATGAAAGTTCTGGTGCCACGCCCACTTCTAGTACGAAGAAGATGTGCAATTTAGAGTGGTGCAAATACAAGCAAGAAGAGAGAGAGGGGAAGGAGAAAGACTACAAACATGCAAATAACATCCCAATGGCTGTGATGAATGTAATCAAGCCAATCTTCAAAGATCTGACCCACCGTGATCTTCTTCAGCGGTGCCTCGACGGACTCACCCAGAATGCAAATGAGAGTGTGAACAATCTAATCTGGAAATATTGTCCCAAGACCAAACTGTATGGCCTGCAAACTGTGGAGACTGCTGTTGGACTTGCTGTCTGCATTTTTAATGATGGGGCAGGCAGAATATAGGACATCGTCCAGGAGATGGACATCACTGCAGGATCTTTCACTCTTTGCTTCATTGAGGACAAGGATACTCTTCGGATCCTGACAGTTGAACGCCAGGCTGCCATGGCCTCCAAAGAGTTCAGGAGGGCACAGCGGTTGAGGAGATTGGGCAGGGAAGAAGAACTAGCCCAGATGGAAGGAAGTCCATATCAGAGGGGTACTAGGCAGCAAACACACTTTGTAGTGAGTATTTCATTTTTTCTACTCTTGGTTTTGGGTGCGATTTTCTCCGAAAATCGACTATGTTTCGCCTTTGGGACACTGTAACTTTCTTGTTTATAAAGATATCTTCTTCAGATTTTGTGTGCATGCTCTAGATTGCAAGGGCTATGGCACGAAGCTCTCTTTTTGCAGCTATTAGTGCATGATAATTGTTGTGGTGGACACAATTTGGACACTTTTATTTAAAAAAATTGGGACTGTTCTGATAAAAAATAAAAAAATAGTTGTATTGCTTGCATTCCAAAGCTAAACAAGTTTGAAGGGTTGGGAAGTTCCTGTAAATATTTTTTTCGTCTTTTTTGCTTTGGCCCGTCGTAGACGTTTAAACTAAAGCTAACGACACAAGGTTGTAGCCAATATAACATCCCACATTGTCACAATATTTATATAAACTCAGATTTCTCCGTCCCACGGATAGAACCACGGCACTGCGCCTCGCACATCGTCCTTCAAACTTGTTTAGAATATATATATATATATATATATATATATATATATATATATATATATATATATATATATATATCAGTTCCTGCCAGCCTACTCCCCCAGTGCTCTCCCCTCTTGCATGAGTACACGGTCAGCCCCTCAGCCTCTACTCGCTTGTTGAAACCATGTCTTTTTGACAGGCGGAGATGGGCGAGCATGCTTTGGGGTTGGACGATGTGCGAGGCGCAGTGCCGTGGTTCTATCGCTGGGACGGAGAAATCTGGGTTTATTTAAATTCCAAAGCTAGAGGCTTAGGACACACATATGACATAGATACAAAGCTTTGTAGAGTGCCAAGAGTGTTTATGATCCGTGTGTGAAAATGTTGTTTCCTAATGGTAGGTACCGTAAATAAAATCAAGATTTCTCAGATAACATAGCTTAGACTGAGTCTCAATACAACTCAGCTATTTTAACTTAGATTTCCTGAATTTGCATTCAATTTCCTACATGTTGATCAAATTTTGTTGAATTTGAATGCAATCTGAGCAAATGACCGACGACACAATTTGGTATGTTCCGTTTAGGTGACCCTGAGGCCTTAACAAACGGATGCACGGACCTCACAGGAGCCAGGAAGTGGATTGTTTCACAGATCCTAACCCTGGCTCCCGGGTTGTGGTTCTTTTGGCAGAAAGGAGAGATTACTTAATTTAACTCGCTTTGAAATTACTTCTTACAAATGTTGCCTCCTTCAGCATAACACAGTCTATTGAATGAATCGTATACCGTTGCAAGTAGCTGTCTTACTTGAGAGAAAACATAAGATTTATAGTCAAAATGTTACAATTCGGATGCCAGAGTGGGGAAACGGTTCCCTAGCCGAGGGTCACGCTAAATTGAGAAGTGACTGACAGGGCAGCTGCTCCAACCATCAGACCACAGAAGAGGAGGGGTCCCAGAGCGGTGAGCTGGTCAGCTTGCATTGCACACAGAAGGGAGAAGGCGGGTTGAAGAGAGGTCTGACACACATGATGGGGGTGGGGGGGTGGGGGGTGGGGGGTGGGAAGAGACAGAAGCAGGGATATTTCAATAGAGGATGAACACAGTAGATGTACAATACACTAGTTGATAGGTGCACCCTATCACAATACCATATTACGAAACTTACCCTCTGGATCGGATCGACTTATGTTGAGAGGACTTGTTACAAATGCTGCTGTGACAGAAGCAGGAGTGATTTATTATCTCCGAAAAAGAGATCACCACCGTCACCACAAATAGTCAATCTCCGAGTCACTTGTGAGATACGTAAATGATTTAAATGAAAAAGAACAGAAGCAAAATGACAATGGACTTTTGCATGCTATTCCGGATATTTGAGCGATAGGGGAGGAGGTGGAATGGGAAACAACAAACGACATGTGTGTAAGCTGTTTGAAAGATCATTATTTCCTTCGCACAGTAAAGCAGTCCACAATGGACGGATCACGCCACTTTAAAGTCAGGCAATCAGTTGTCGAAGAAATCTTTACCAGGGATGGGTTTCCCAGTAGTATCGGCAATTGAAAAGGTATTTCCGTCCTTTTTTAAGTGATCACTCTAATCATACAGAAGTCGGTATACAATTGGGACGAAAATTCTGGCACTGTCTGGTTTTGAAAACGGAGTCGTTACAAGAACTGACTGATTCCGTATAAATACAGTGATCACTTTTGACACGCCTTTCCGATTCCCTTTGAGTAGACTGTCATAGTTCCGGAAAACCCACCTCAGTTGTGTTAAAATAGGCAAGCGACCTTCCTCACAGGGGTCGAAGAATGCTTTGATGCCACACTGAGTTTTTTCACGGAAACTCATGCAATCAAATGATCAGTCCATTGAAATGAAGAAAAAAGTTCTCACTCAAGAACGACTCTGAAACGAGAGAAAATCCAGAAGAGAACAAGAAAGGCATGCAAGAAATACCGAGCAAACGGACACATACTGGCTGATTTAAAAGATTTTCACCGACACGAATAATATTTAAACAACGATTTTGATCCTGACAAACACTAATATAATTCTTGAAAAAATAAAAGAGTAAAATGAAATCTATCTCAGAAAAAATAATAAGGCCACACTGAAATGCATTGGCCAAGCTGTTTCATGTCATATGTAGATTTTGTGGAAACCAGTCACTGTATATTCAGTAGACAACAACGCACAGCGGGGACTCTCGATAAGCTCAACATGTGACTGCACGATAACTTGATACTGCAACTACTCACAAAATATGCTTTGCTGTCAGCTGCCTCGTTGTTGTATAATCTACTTTCCATCATGGCACGTCGTGGACATAGAGGAAAGGGCATCTGCGTAAGTTCAGAGAGATTAAGTCTCACCACATGGGCCCCCCCGGGATCACGTTGCACGTCTACCATCCCCTGTCCACTCTGCTGGAAAAGAAAAGAAAACTAACTCAAAACGGCCTTCTTTGCATTCAGAACACTTCCAGACATAATCATTGCGACGCCTTAATTTGTTGTTGAGAGTTAAAGAGTGAGTTAATTTAATATGTTTGCTATCCCCATATGCATGCTAACTCTCTAAGAACTCATTATAATCCTGACACAGCTAAGTGCGTATGCCAACCAGTGGCCCAAGTGCAGCTGGATAAAATATTCTCCGATGGTGTATTATTTTTCGGGGAGTAGTCTAGGTTTCCCTACTGCTACTGCTACTGGTGCAGATGATGATGACGACGACGACGACGATGATGATGATATAAGATCATGCAGAGGATTTGTTTTCCTGTGGTAGAGTTATCCTCAGACAGTATTGACGAGTGTTGTGTGCATCGCCTCGCCAGTGTGCCATTTTCTCCAAGTTCTTCTTTCAGTCCATGGGCGTACAAACAAGTCCTTTTATTATATAGGTACGTCGAGGATGGCCTTGTTAGCAAAACACACAGACGTTTAACTGCGCTATTTATAATTTCGCCTCCAAACACAATCCAATGCTGAAGCGGAAACAAATATAGGTTTGTTGCTCTATTTTCGTTTTCAATTTAAAAAGATGCATCGACACAGTTTGCGTTTTATGCAACGCGGATCCAGTTGCAGGTTGCAGACTGGCAGCTGCTCGATTTTTCCTTGGCACGGAAAACATAGCCATTCCACTCATTTCCTCTGGCTCATCGCCAGCCAAACCAGTTCGAACCCAGTGGAGGATGCATGAAGGAACAACACGTTTCCCAAATTTCTCACAGCAGGGCCAACGGTTTGCCGCATAATTTGCAGGCGAGGAATGAATATTTTCAGTAACGTTTTGAAAGCGCCCTTGACCGGGAATGGAGGAAGTTGTTTACCGCAACCGTCGCCCTTTTTTTAGACGCATGGCCGACCTGATGGTGGCCTATACCCTCCCTTCCCCCTCCACCCCTAGCTTTTTGTCGCTAGCGTGTCAAACCTTACAATTGCGAGCCATTACCCATGAGGTTTTCACGGGGGTCTTGTCAAAGCAGTGATCTATGAACAATCACGTTTACAAAAATACACATCCTGCAGGATCATTTTGAAAAGACAGGCAGATGCAAAAATTGTCCCACGACCCAAACAAAAGCTCGAAGAGGGATAAAGGGGGAATTATGGGGAAAAGGGAAAAGAGGGGTGTTGGAGGACGGGAAGAGTGGGGGATGGGAGGGAAGAGGGTGGGGGGTGCATGGACTTATGGGTCTGCGCGTTGCTCTGTCTCGTCTGTTTAGAAAACGCGGCTAAGCATGGGGCGTAATTGGAAAGGTGGTCAGGTGACAGACCTACTGAAGTGTCTACAAACGTGCTTGTTGACAAGTCTAGCAATTGGCAAACTCAACAAGGACATGGAGTAGGAGGAAGAGAAGGAGGAGAGAAGGTGGAGCACGAGGAAGAGGAGAAGCAGCAGCGGAAGCTGGATGAGTAAAAGCAAGAGAAGGAGCGGGAGGAGGAGGAGGAGGAGCAGGAGGACGAAGAGGACGAGGAGGAGGAGGAGGAGAAGGGGCGGCAGGAGGGAGGAGGAGGAGGAGGAGCGGGAGGAGGAGGAACAGCAGCAGCAGGAGAAGGAGAAAGAAGAGGAGCACGATGAGGAATAGGAGGAGCGGGAGGAGGAAGAACAGCAGAAGGAAGAAGAGGAGGAAGAGGAGGAAGAGGAGGACGAGGAGGAGGAGGAGGAGGAGGAGGAGGAGGAGGAGGAGGAGGAGGAGGAGGAGGAGGAGGAGGAGGAGGAGGTTCAAGAGGAGGAGGAACAGAAGAAGCAGGAGAAGGAGAAAGAAGAGGAGCAGGATGAGGAACAGGAGGAGCGGGAGGAGGAAGAACAGCAGAAGGAAGAAGAGGAGAAAGAAGAGGACGAGGAGGAGGGAGAACAGCAGAAGGAGGAGGAGGAGGAGGAGGAGGAGGAGGACGACGACGACGACGACGACGACGACGATGAGGACGAGGAGGAGGAGGAGGAGGAGGAGGAGAAGGAGGAGGAGGAGGACGAGGAGGAGGAGGAGGAGGAGGAGGAGGAGGAGGAGGAGGAGGAGGAGGAGGAGGAGGAGGAGGAGGAGGACGACGAGGGGGACGAGGAGGAGGAGGAGGAGGACGACGACGACGATGAGGACGAGGAGAAGGACGAGGAGGAGGAGGAGGAGGAGGAGGAGGAGGAGGAGGAGGAGGAGGAGGAGAAGGAGGAGGAGGAGGAGGAGGAGGAGGAGGAGGAGGAGGAGGAGGAGGAGGACGACGACGACGATGAGGAGGACGAGGAGAAGGACGAGGAGGAGGAGGAGGAGGAGGAGGAGGAGGAGGAGGAGGAGGAGGAGGAGGAGGAGGAGGAGAAGGAGGAGGAGGAGGACGAAGAGGAGGAGGAGGAGGAGGAGGACGAGGAGGACGAGGAGGAGGACGAGGGGGACGAAGGGGACGAGGAGGACGAGGAGGAGGAGGAGGAGGAGGAGGAGGAGGAGGACGAGGAGGAGGAGGAGGAGGAGGAGGAGGAGGAGGAGTAGGAGGAGGAGGAGGAGGAGGAGGAGGAGGAGGAGGAGGAGGAGGAGGAGGGGCGGGAGGAGGAGGACAGCAGGAGCAGGAGAAGGAGAAAGAAGAGGAGCAGGATAAGGAACAGGAGCAGCGGGAGGAGGAAGAACAGCAGGAGCAGGAGAAGGAGAAAGAAGAGGATCGCGATGAGGAATAGGAGGAGCGGGAGGAGGAAGAACAACAGAAGAAAGAAGAGGAGGAAGAAGAGGAGAAGAAGGAGAAAGAAGAACAGCAGAAGGAAGAAGAGGAGGAGGAAGAGCGGGAGGAGGAAGAACAGCAGGAGAAGGAATAAGAGGAAGAGGAGGAGGAAGAACAGTAGAAGGAATAAGAGGAGGAAGAAGAGGAGGAGAAGGAGAAAGAAAAACAGCAGAAGGAAGAAGAGGAAGAGGAGGAGCAGGAGGAGGAAGAACAGCAGAAGGAAGAAGAGGAGGAAGAAGAGGAGGAGGAGGAGGGAGAACAGCAGGAGGAGGAGGAGGAGGAGGAGGAGGAGGAGGAGGAGGAGGAGGAGGAGGAGGAGGAGGAGGAGGAGGAGAAGAAGAAGAAGAAGAAGAAGAAGAAGAAGAAGAAGAAGAAGAAGAAGAAGAAGAAGAAGAAGAAGAAGAAGAAAGTGCTGTTTTATTTATGAAAAGGTTTAGTGCTCGAAATAAAGTCATCATGTACAGCTGCTACCTATTCATACAAGGGGACTGTCAAAGTGGCTGGGCTGCCTTTTGTTTCTCTCGCGAACGGAGTGCTCTCTGCAGTTTGATGCAGTTATCGTTACTACTACTGGCACACATGCAGGAATAAAATTTCACAGAGGGCTCAGGACTTGGGCATTTAGATAAAACCGGGCTCCT
>JAWQFJ010009210.1:15000-32500 GCA_034096865.1 Theodoxus fluviatilis | reverse complement strand
CATCATCATCATCATCATCATCATCATCATCATCATCATCATCATCATCATCCTCATCATCATCATCATCATCATCATCGTCGTCGTCGTCGTCGTCGTCGTAGTTGCCTTCATAGTCGTCGTCGCCGTCGTCGTCATCATCATCATCGTCGTCGTCGTCATCATCATCATCTTCTCAAAATGTGCCAATACATAGAAGAATTGTTGACACAGCGGTGACAATGGTGGGGAGGGTCAGAGAAAGGGAGGGGTATCATCTCAGTTCACAGAAGCTATAGAGATTGAAGCCATGATGAGCTCGGGGGCGATTACCTGGTTAGAAATTCCAGGCAAAGTTGAAGAGGTGGAGTGGGGTGATGTGGAAGGATTACAGTGGAGAACGCATGGGCAAACTGGCGAGGCAAGGTGTGGGACGAGGTGGAACGAGGTGAAACGAAGTAGGACGAGGTGGTCCTGGAAAGGCTGCAGGCGAGTAAGGGTCAGGGGAGGTAGGAAAGAACGGTTACTTGATACTGAAAAGGTCACTCAATAAACCCGATTTTTACACAAAACCTACTTGATCTCATCGCCGTCACCGAGGCTCCTTTGAGTAGACCTGTGCATTCAGTCGGCGTTCTCCCCTGCAGACAGCCGGAGCTGGATCGATGAAATTAATCCTTGTAGCACTTGACTTTATCACGGGTATTAAACACGAACACATTAGCAGATGCTTCAAACGAGGCGGCAGTTACGGCCCGACTTAATTTTTCCACGTGACATGTTTCTAACATGGTTGTATTCCAAGCAAACTGGTAAGAATCAAAATGAAAGAAAAAATTAATGCACAGTCAAACAATATGCCAGAAAGAGAGCCATTTTCAAAAGTGTCCTCTAGGATTTTTCGAAAAACAAAATGACAGAACGAACACACTATTTTTAAATATTACACAATCTGTTTTACTCATTCAATGCACCAAATGTCTGAAGACAAACTTATCTTGATGTCCTCGTCACTGCTGTTCCTTTCACCACACTTGCAATACATACATTGACAGCGGCAGCAGCAGCAGTGGCAGCGGCGGAGGCGGCAGCAACAACAACAGCAGAAGTAGCAGCAACAGCAGAAGTAGTAGCAACAGCAGAAGTAGTAGCAACAGCAGAAGTAGTAGCAACAGCAGACGTAGTAGCAGTAGTAGAATTAAAAGTAGTATTTCTGCAGCATTGGTAATTGTGCAAGTGCTGTGGTTAAAGTACTTTTTTCCTACGAAATAAGATGAAGTGTGTGTTTACATCACACAACTTTTTCAATCAATAACATTGTTGCTTTCGGGACTGTTGTCTTTCTTCAGTTAATAATTTATATATATCTGAATGCGATGCAAATAGCTTAAGTAGACGTTTTCTGTATATTTCCAGGACTTTTCCATGAGCGTTTAAGTTCACCAGCCTTTGCATTGTCTGCTTGCATTCCACACTGTCACCCCCAGCCACATGTTGGATCAACCAATGGCCGCAAGCGAGAAGAATGAGATCAAACGAATCATCGCAGCTTGCTTTCCTTCAAGCAAGCCTCTAGGTCGGTGTTTGAGTTGACATTTCATTCAAAGGAAAGTCTCAAGGAATCGGCCGCGAGCAGCCAGTGAAGGTCACAGTACAGAGACCCCCTGTAGAGCCACTAAGGAGAGCTTTGTTAGAGGACCCCCTGTTGAGCCACCACTGATGTCATATTACAGACCCCCTGTAGAGCCAATAAGGAGAGCCTTGTTAGAGGACCCCCTGTTGAGCCACCACTGATGTCATATTACAGAGACCCCCTGTAGAGCCACCAGTGAGGGCCAAATTAGAGACCCCCCTGTAAAGCCACCAGTGATGTCATCTTACAGAACCCCCTGTACAGCCACCAGTGATGTCATATTACAGAACCCCCTGTAAAGCCACCAGTGAGGGTCAAATTAGAGAACCCCCTGTAATGCCACCAGTGATGTCATATTACAGTACCCCCTGTAAAGCCACAAGTGATGCCATATTACAGAACCCCCTGTAAAGCCACCAGAGATGCCACATTACAGTACCCCCTGTAAAGCCACCAGTGATGTCATATTACAGTACCCCCTGTAAAGCCACCAGTGATGCCATATTACAGTACCCTCTGTAAAGCCACCAGTGATGCCATATTACAGAACCCCCTGTAAAGCCACCAGTGATGCCATATTACAGTACCCCCTGTAAAGCCACCAGTGATGCCATATTACAGTACCCCCTATAAAGCCACCAGTGATGCCATATTACAGAACCCCCTGTATAGCCACCAGTGATGCCATATTACAGAACCCCCTGTAAAGCCACCAGTGATGTCATATTACAGAACCCCCTGTAAAGCCACCAGTGATGCCATATTACAGTACCCCCTGTAAAGCCACCAGTGATGCCATATTACAGAACCCCCTGTAAAGCCACCAGTGATGTCATATTACAGTACCCCCTGTAAAGCCACCAGTGATGTCATATTACAGAACCCCCTGTAAAGCCACCAGTGATGTCATATTACAGAACCCCCTGTAAAGCCACCAGTGATGTCATATTACAGTACCCCCTGTAAAGCCACCAGTGATGCCATATTAGAGAACCCCCTGTAAAGCCACCAGTGATGCCATATTACAGAACCCCCTGTAAAGCCACCAGTGATGCCATATTACAGTACCCCGTGTAAAGCCACCAGTGATGCCATATTACAGTACCCCCTGTAAAGCCAGCAGTGATGCCATATTACAGTACCCCCTATAAAGCCACCAGTGATGCCATATTACAGAACCCCCTGTAAAGCCACCAGTGATGCCATATTACAGTACACCCTGTAAAGCCACCAGTGATGTCATATTACAGTACCCTCTGTAAAGCCACCAGTGATGCCATATTACAGAACCTCCTGTAGAGCCACCAGTAATGTCATATTACAGTACCCCCTGTAAAACCACCAGTGATGTCATATTACAGTACCCCCTGTAAAGCCACCAGTGATACCATATTACAGTACCCTCTGTAAAGTCACCAATGATGCCATATTACAGTACCCCCTGTAAAGCCACCAGTGATGCCATATTACAGTACCCCCTATAAAGCCACCAGTGATGCCATATTACAGTACCCCCTATAAAGCCACCAGTGATGCCATTTTACAGTACCCCCTGTAAAGCCACCAGTGATGCCATATTACAGAACCCCCTGTAAAGCCACCAGTGATGTCATATTACAGAACCCCCTGTTAAGCCACCAGTGATGCCATATTACAGTACCCCCTGTAAAGCCACCAGTGATGTCATATTACAGAACCCCCTGTAGAGCCACCAGTGATGCCATATTCCAGAACCCCCTGTAAAGCCACTAAGAGAGCCTTATTAGATGACCCCCTGTAAAGCCACCAGTGATGTCATATTACAGAACCCCCTGTAAAGCCACCAGTGATGTCATATTACAGAACCCCCTGTACAGCCACCAGTGAGGGCCAAATTAGAGACCCCCCTGTAAAGCCACCAGTGATGTCATATTACAGTACCCCCTATAAAGCCACCAGTGATGTCATATTACAGAACCCCCTGTAAAGCCACCAGTGATGCCATATTACAGAACTCCCTGTAAAGCCACCAGTGATGTCATATTACAGAACCCCCTGTACAGCCACTAGTGATGTCATATTACAGAACCCCCTGTACAGCCACCAGTGAGGGTCAAATTAGAGAGTGATGCCATATTACAGTACCCCCTGTAAAGCCACCAGTGATGTCATATTACAGAACCCCCTGTAAAGCCACCAGGGATGCCATATTACAGTACCCCCTGTAAAGCCACCAGTGATGTCATATTACAGAACCCCCTGTAAAGCCACCAGTGATGTCATATTACAGAACCCCCTGTACAGCCACCAGTGAGGGCCAAATTGGAGACCTCCCTGGAAAGCAACCAGTAAATACCACATTAAAGAAACCCAGTAGAGCACCTGTCCAGGCTGTAGAAGACCTACAGTCTCGTAATAAGAGAAGTGGTAAAACAGGTAGGTTTGAAATCGCCAGTGGCATCAAGGTCTTTGAATGAAACAGACCAGTTGTCTAAACAAGTTTGAAGGGTTGGAAGTTCCTGTAAATACTTTTTGTGTTTTTGCTTTGGCCCGTCGTAGATGTTTAAACCAAAGCTAACGACACAAGGTTGCAGCCAATATAGCATCCCACATTGTCACGATATTTAAATAAACCCAGATTTCTCCGTCCCAGGGCATTCTAAACAAGTTTGAAGGGTTGGGAGGTTCCTGTAAATACTTTTTGTATTTTTGCTTTGGCCCGTCGTAGACGTTTAAACCAAAGCTAACGACACAAGGTTGCAGCCAATATAACATCCCACATTGTCACGATATTTAAATAAACCCAGATTTCTCAGTCCCAGGGGTTTATTTAAAGATCAGTTGACTGTCATGGTGTACTCTTTTTTCTCTCAGTAGATATGTAATCCTTGTTGTTCTTTTTTTATCGCCCTAAGGGTAGAACCACGGCCTGTCTTTTGACAGGTGGGGATAGAAACGTATGCTTTGGAGTGGGAAGATATGCGAGGCGCTGTGCCGTGGTTCTATCTCCAGGGCGGGAGAAACTTAAGATTATATTAAATATAGACATATCATGGTGGAGACAGGCTTGAGGAAAAGTTCTACGCCCATGGTGGTTTCTGTTGTGCCATGGCTTAAGATGCTTCCACTGCATATTCGCCTAGGGCTGGGACCCCAGCGTCCCAGCCAGAGAGGAAGAATACATCTTCCTTGTGAAGGATGGTCTGCTACAGCAGACAGCCAGAGGCTGTTAAGAGGATGTTTATCAAGTGGCCCAGGCAGCACCAATATTTCTTGAAAAACTCCTAGCTTGTGTAGTATATGCAGCTCTACTGGTTGCAGATATAGTAGCCCAGCTGGTAGACACTATTGTGGCAGGCGTAGTTATGGCAATAGTAGCAGTAGCGGTGGTAGTAGTAAGTAGTAGTAGTAGTAGTAGTAGTAGTAGTAGTAGTAGTAGTAGTAGTGGTGGTGGTGGTGGTGGTTGCTGTTGTTGCAGCAGTAGTACTAGTGGTAGCAGTAGTAGTAGTAGTAGCTGTTGTTGTTGTTGTCGTAGTAGTAGCAGCAGCAGCAGCAGTAGTAGTAGTAGTAGTAGCAGCAGCAGTAATATAAGTAGTAGTTGTTGTTGCTGTTGTTGTTGCAGCAGTTGCAGAAGCAATAGCACTAGTAGTAGCAGTAGTAGTAGTAGCAGCAGCAACAGTAGTATTGCAAAACCAGCAGCAGTAGTAGTAGAGGTGATGATAGTGTTGATTGTGGATAGTGTGGTGGTGGTGACGCTGGTAATGGTGGTAATAGTTGTAGCAGTAGTAGCAGTAGTAGAAAATAACATTAGTAGAAGCAGTGGTGGTGGTGGTGGTGCTGGTGGTGGTGTTGGTGGTCGTGGTCGTGGTCGTGGTCGTCGTAGTAGTAATAGTAGTGATAGTAGTAATAGTAGTAGTAGTAGTAGTAGTAGTAGTAGTAGAAGTGGTAGTAATGGTAGTAGTAGTAGCAGTAGAAGTAGTAGTAGTAGAAGTAGTAGTAGTAGTAGAAGTGGTGGTGGTGGCAGTAGCAGCAGCAGCAGCAGTAGTAGCAGTAACAGTAATCCTCAAGACCATCAGCAGTATGAATCCTACCTCCTGTGACCTTAATCCTGTTCCCACATCCCTTTTAGTTGAGTGCAATGATGAGATCCTACCTGTCCTGACACAGATGATCAATGATTGCTTCCAGACTGGCACCTTCCCTAGTGTTTTTAAGCAGGCTGTAGTTAAGCCGCTCTTGATGAAGCAGGACTTAGATCCAAACAAACTTAGTAATTATAGGCCAGTCTCCAATATTTCTCTTCTGTCAAAAGTGTTAGAGAAGTTAGCTTTGCAGCAGCTTCTGGAGCACGTGTCACAGTATGACCTTTTGGCCCGTTTTCAATCCGCGTACCGTGCTCATTATTCCACCGAAACAGCTCTGCTCCGTGTTCTAAACGGTCTTCTCGTTGCTTCTGATAATTCCAAAGTTTCTCTTCGTACTCTGTTGGACTTGAGTGCCGCGTTCGACACAATAGACCATGGAATTCTTCTCACACGTCTTAGAAACGTTTTTGGTATTGGGAACTTAGCACTCTCTTTCCTGCATTCATATCTCTCAGAACGTAAACAGATTGTTTCGATCTCGGGTTTTGCTTCTGATCCAACACCTGTCAAGTACAGAGTCCCTCAGGGCTCTGTTCTGGGTCCTCTGCTGTTTCTACTGTACACCCAACCACTCTCCAATATAATTGACAGTTATTCAGTCTCTCACAGTGAATTTGCTGATGATACCCAGCTCTACAACTCCTCCCATCCCAGTCAAATCCACTCTCTTCTTTCTACCAGCGAACACTGTATCTCTGACGTGAAACGGTGGATGACACGGAACACGCTCCAACTCAATGACTCAAAAACTGAAGCACTCCTGGTGGGCGGCGGAGGCAAATCGGATCAGGCCCTCAAACTAATCATTGGTCACAGTGACATCGTCTTCTCTCAGTCTGTTAGAAATTTAGGCGTCATGTTTGACGATGACCTGTCAATGAGATCTCATGTCAACAAAGTCTGTCAATTAGCATATTACAAGCTAAGGAAAATTAGTACCATTCGTCATTGTCTTTCTCAGCAGGCCACCAAAACGCTCATCATATCATTTGTTCTGTCTCGTCTCGACTATGGAAACTCTCTTCTCGCTGGCATCCCTGACACCCTGCTTAACAAACTCCAGAAAGTTCAGAATTGTGCTGCTAGGCTAGTTTTTCGATGTCCCAAGCGTACCCATGTCTCATCAATCCTACATACACTTCACTGGCTCCCCATCTCTCAGAGGATAGATTATAAACTTGCTACTTTGTGCTTCAAGGACATCGACAACATCGCACCACACGCTCTTACAGAAAGTCTTGCAGTCTACGCGCCCTCCAGATCTCTACGCTCAGATGCTGGCTCTAGAATGCTTAATGTCCCCCGCCGTAATAAGAAAACTCAAGGACAGCGTGCCTTTTCCTATATTGGACCTGTAACCTGGAATAGTCTCCCTCTCTCAGTCCGTCATTCTGACACTCTGCCCCAGTTCAAAGGTGCTCTAAAGACCCACCTCTCCCGATCCGCTTTTCCTGCTAAGCTGCTTTGCCTTACTTGACCTTGCCTGCAAGTGCTGTCTATATTGTATAGTTTGTTCTATTTGTTCAATTGGATCTTAGGGGCTTTTTTGTTTATGTGTGTAGTGTGTAAGGTTTTGTAGGAATGTGGTGTTGAGTTGTTGTATAAGTGTTGATTTTTTGGATTTTAAACACCATGAGCTTGCCTGTCAAGGGAAGATATGTGCATATGAATAAATTATTATTATTATTATTATTATTACTATTATTATTATTATTATTGTAGTAGTAGTAGTAGTAGTAGTAGTAGTAGTAGTAGTAGTAGTAGTAGCAGCAGCAGTAGTAGTAGTTGTTGTAGTAGTGGTAGTAGTAGTAGTAGCAGTACAGCTTTGGTAAAGTAGTGAATGTGGTAGTGAGAATGATGTTGAGTGTAGTAGCAGTTAGTGTACAACTAATGAAAACATCACATGTAATTGCAGAATCAATGCAAAATGATGGAAGCTATGGGCAAGATAACTGCTTTCTCAGCACTCTTGCAGACCAAAGAATCAGGTTCAAACTGATTCAGCAACGTCATTAGCACTGACAAAGAAACATGCTTCGCTCTGTCCTGGCTATCTCAGGACGTGTAGCGCATGAAGATGAGTGATTGAATAATCATCTGAAGGACAGTGCGGACGTCAATTTTCTTTCCTACGACCTCTCGCCGGCAAAACACCCCGAGGAAGAGAATCAATGACCCCGTGTTTGGAATTCGCTTTCGTCGCGCGGGATGCAATGACTGTTGGCGTCTGTCGGTATCTGATCCATAACGTGTCAATACATCGTTGATTAATTTCGACCTGTTCTGGAAAACCGTATGCCAAGGCCGCAGATGGCCTCAGTTTGCCTGCAATGGTGAGCGCCACTCCTGCCCACAGGTCACGCCTCGCTCTGCAAAGTGGGCCATTTCCAGAAAATGTATGTCACTAGACATCTCTCTCTTCCAGAGTTGTTAAAAGTGTGACGTTCCAGTTCTTACTTAGGCCGCTACTTCCCTGTGCTAAAGGCGCAAGCTTCGTGGGTTTTTTGTTTGCTAAGACAGCATTTTCATTTGAAGAGCAGAATTACAGCGAAAGAATAGGACAGGTTAGGTTGGGATTTTTTTCCAGGCGTGTCCCCAAATACTGATTTTGTTTGTTACTGTGACAACGTCTATGATGAAATCATATTGCATTGATGATAGCAATTGTATATCGCATGCTTCCCCCCTCCAGAACCCAAGCAATACTCTCTCTCTCTCTCTCTCTCTCTCTCTCTCTCTCTCTCTCTCTCTCTCTCTCTCTCTCTCTCTCTTCCCCAACAATGCAGAACACCTTATTCTGGGATGCTCTCTCCTTCGCTCACTGAGACGAAGGAAGTTGTGTCCCCGAGGTTCTGTACACATTAGGTCAATGCAGAACTACAAAGTAGCTGACCTCACCAAAACCCTCAATTCCACCACCACCAACACGCACCTGACTACAAAATCAGTTTCATTTCTTGTTAGCGGAAACGAAACTCACAATGCAACACAGACTCAACAGGAATATGACACACTCACCTCAGTAGCATCAAATATCTTTCCCGAAGCAAAAATCCGCTTCATTGCCCTGCCATTTCACAAGCGCTCTGCTGACCACATTAACAGATGCAACGCAGCCATGGAGCACGTGGCGAAGAAAAGGCAAAATGTGCACTATGTCACCATTTGCTCCAGCAACAACACAAGCTACACAACTGATGGCAAACAACTTACTGCTGACAGCAATATCAGTCTTGCCAAAGTCATCAAAACATTTCTGCAACTCTCCTCTCCAACAACGAAACCACCACAATCTGAAGCACGAGTACATGCCACTCAAAAACTCTCAGCTCTCCTGCCAACACAATCCTTCCCACCAGTTCAAACGCACACAACACAACAGCGCAGACGGACCCTTCTTCCAACACCGAAATCGCACCCACCAACAGAAAACCCTTCACTCCATGCACTTCCTCTCAATACAACATTCATGACAAACCAGAATCCAGTAAACCACAGACATATACACACCACTTCTCAAGATAGAGCAAATGTCCTTCCCACAAGGGAAGTTTCACACGGAAATTCACTGTCCCTCAGGTCTGGACACCCTTCTCCCCCCAGATCTGCACATCCGCCTCCCCCCAGATCTGCACACCAGCCTCCCCCCAGACCTGCACACCAGCCTCCCCCCAGATCTGCACACCAGCCTCCCCCCAGATCTGCACACCAGCCTCCCCCCAGACCTGCACATCAGCCTCTTCCCAGACCTGCACACCAGCCTACCCCCAGATCTGCACACCAGCCTACCCCCAGATCTGCACATCAGCCTCCCCCCAGATATGCACATCAGCCTCTTCCCAGACCTGCACATCAGTCTCTTCTCAGATCTGCACATCAGCTTCCTCCCAGATCTCTGCATCTACACCCGACTCAAGAAAATAGAACCTTCACAGACCACCATGCTTCTCCTCAAACCTTCACTAAGGCTCACCATGGTAACATTCCTTATCCAATGTTCCCACCTGAAATGGCACCTTTTGGAAACAATGTTTTCCTTTCACCCTATGAATATGCATTACCACATTTTTCATACTTCAGATCACTTCCACCCTTGCCTCATATAAACTGGAGGCATCCCAACACGCATCCAGCATATATGATGTCGTAATGTCAAATTCTCGTCCACACGTCCCCAAACCGAGAGGTTTCTTCCGTCTCCTTGACTGACCAGCTCCATTGTTTTCATACGACTTGCAGTTTGATAAAATCTTGAATGGTCATTGTAAATGATCCTTGTATACCCTTTTTTAGGATCATTTATACAGAATTGGTGATATCGGGTTTGATATTAGCAAAACGTTATTGTCTTTTATACATATATTAACATTGCATTATTATTATTAATACTGTTTGTATTCATTACTGTGTCTATTTGCCCTGTTGTATTTGTATATCGACTATCTGTTTATATCTATATATTTACTCGCATTCATTGACGTGATTATTTTCTTACGATTCTTGTATTTTTCCTGCCTTTCATAATGCAGTCTGTTATATCACTAGGCCACCTAAACGTGTATCATCTTCCAAACAAAGTCACAGACATATGTGCTCTTTTACACCAGTATGATTGCTATGTTTTTGGTCTATCAGAAACAAGACTCAAACCCTACATCCCTGACGCAGCAGTAGAAATTAATGGATACAACATCATCCGAAAAGACGCTAAAAGCGAAGGCCAAACTGGTATAGCAGCATACATTCACCATTCCATTCATGGGAATATTTCTCGCCGTACGGATCTTGAATCTTCACAGATAGAGTGTTTATGGCTAGAAATGAAGCCTCCAAAAGAATCTTCAATCCTTATCAGCTATCTCTACAGAAACCCTGCTTCCACCTCCACATGGTGTGAAGATTTCAATGCAATGATGGACACAGTAACCCAATCCAATAAAAAAATAATCCTCATGGGAGATTTCAACATCAATTTGTTCAAACCCCAGCATACATGGAAATCTACCATCTCGTTATTCGGACTCAAACAAGTTGTTGACATAGCCACAAGAGTGACCCATGACTCATCCACTCTCATAGACCATATATACACAAACACTGAAAACCTCTTGACAAGTATACAGGTACCTAAATTAGGGATAAGTGATCACTTTCCTACTCTATGCTCCCTCTCCTCTAAAGTCAAAAGAAGTCCAAAGAGAACGCACACTTCTATTCACTATCGATTCTTTAAACATTTTAATGCCAATTCATTCCTTGACAATTTAAAACAAATGCCATTTAATGATGTCCTCAACTATTCAGACCCTGACATGGCCCTTCATTTCTGGTATGACCTATTTCTCCAAACTGTAGAAAGACATGCTCCTATGAAACGGAAGAGAGTCAAGCATTTAAAACTCCCACCTTGGCTCACCAACGAAATCATGCAGGCTATGAAATCGAGAGATAGACTTAAAAAAACAATGATATCCCGGCTTACAAGAAGCAAAGAAACCGTGTCAAGACTCTGGTTCGAAATGCAAAAAAAACTTATTTTCAAAGGCTAATTGAAAACGGCAATGACACATCAGTGTTATGGCGCGGAATTAATACCTTCATACGAACTCCCAAAACAGTCTGCAACATACCTCCAGCTATTAATGCTGAACAATTCAACGAACACTTCACGACAATAGCTGATAAAATCCATGCAAAATCGACCAAACACACTCCCGGTCTATCAAGGGATATTGTTCAACGTATTGAGGAATTCTGTAATGAAAGACTTCCTCATGATGCTGCATTCCATATTCCTACTGTCACCTCACATGAGGTGATGCAATACATCTTTCAACTTTCAAACAAACGATCCACGGACCTTGATGGCATCAGTTCTCATTTACTAACAATTTCGCTCCCCGCCATACTGCCTTCATTGACACACATTTATAACTTGTGTATAAGAAACAGTATCTTCCCGTCTTGTCTTGAGCAGGCCAAGGTCATTCCACTGCCTAAATCTAAGACTGCTTCAGTACCCGATGATTACCGTCCCATCTCAATTTTGCCTCTTATCTCCAAACCACTAGAAAGACACGTTCACAAACATCTTTTCTCGTATCTTGACCAATTTGACTTATTATATCAATTGCAATCAGGCTTTCGCTCCCATCACTCCTGCCAAACTGCTTTATCCTTCCTGGTGAATGACTGGCTATCAGCCATAAACAACCGCGAACTGTCTGGTACCATTTTCTTGGACCTGAAAAAGGCATTTGACCTAGTTGACTACGAAATTCTCCTTGATAAACTCTCGATGTACTTGAAAAATCCAACATCACTCTCCTTCTTCCGATCATACTTGACGCATAGAAGCCAATGTGTCTATGTCAACGGGTCATATTCCTCGAGAGACGATTCCTAAAGTCAGGGGTTCCACAAGGCTCAATTTTAGGTCCATTGCTCTTCAGCTTGTATATCAATGATCTACCATTGAGTATATCAAATGAAAGTATCAAATGCACTATGTTTGCAGATGACACCATTATCAGCGTAAGCGACAGAAGCATAAATTCCATCCAATGCACCCTGAAGGTTACCCTTGATGATTTACAAAAATGGTGTTCATCAAATAGAATGGTCATAAACCCCTCAAAAACCAAGTGCATGATCCTAACTACAAGACAAAAACGTCAACGACAATCCCTAACCATCAACCTTATGCTAGAAAATGAAATCATTGAGCAAGTTTCTCAACACAGAGTGCTAGGCATAATTGTTGATGAACAACTAACTTGGGAACAACATGTCAATTCCTTATGCAAAACTATTGCTAAGAACATTTTCCTTCTCTCCAAACTGAAACATTTTGTCACCACCGATGCATGCACAATGTTTTTTCACGCACACATAAATTCCCATATTAATTTTGCATCTGTTGTGTGGGATGGCTCTATGGCAGTACACTTGAACAAGATTAAATCACTGTACAGACGAGCTGCCAAGCTTATCATTTCCGACTCAACATTGTCTACGGATGAAAAGATAAAAAATCTTGGCTTACTACCCTTCCAAAAACACCTCGTCCTCAATAAATGCATCCTTATGCACAAAATTGCTCATTCACAATCACCGAAGTATCTTACTGATCTCTTCATTCGTCCCCAAACAAGCCACTCACTATCTCGCAACACTTTCATTCTACCACAACCTAGAGTAGATATTTACATATTCAGGTATTATGATATGGAATACACTCCCATTGCACCTAAGGAACAATACTTCCATGAAGTCTTTTAAAGCATCCATACGTGATTATCTATTCAGATGATTTCACTTCTGTCGCCTGTACATATGACATGTATTGCTTGATCTTCAAGACTATCAGGCTTCCCAAGCGGCCAATCGACTATCAGGCTTCCCAAGCGGCCAATCGACTATCAGGCTTCGCAAGCGGCCAATCGACTATCAGGCTTCCCAAGCGGCCAATCGACTATCAGGCTTCCCAAGCGGCCAATCGACTATCAGGCTTCGCAAGCGGCCAATCGACTATCAGGCTTCCCAAGCGGCCAATCGACTATCAGGCTTCCCAAGCGGCCAATCGACTATCAGGCTTCCCAAGCGGCCAATCGACTATCGATCATAGGCGAAAGATGGACCGCCGCATTCCAGAAGGCAAATCCATCATACTTTTACTTTGTATGCCATGATTCTCAAACACGTTTACGAGGGCGGTCGAGGAAATTGTTATGTTGCCGTCGTCGACTACAACAGTGGCTTTTCATTTCGTTGATCATTACCAATTATGGAAGGTTCTCCAAACGCTGGGTTAACGTCACAATTTATATTTTTTTAAAATATATAAACAATGTACTCCAATTCACAAGCATGCGTTAGATGGAATCACAGCATGTCCTCATTTTTTACATATCCGGTTGGAGTGAAGCAGGGTGCCCTTGAGAGTAGTTCCATGTTTCAAATGTTCACTACTACTGTTGCAGAGTATGTCCGTGCTCATGGCAAACATGACATCCAAATGGTACCTGGAGATGTCCGAGATATTTGCGTTCTCTTCGCCGAGGAAAAAGCTCTGCTGTCTACGATGCCGAGCGGGCTACCATACCAAATAGATTGTCGAGTTAAAATGTCAGGAAACGTTGGTCTTATGGTGAATACTGAAAAAAGTCTTGGTTTCCCGACGAGGAGGTCACTTGGCTGAAGGAGAAAAATGGCATATGTGTAAGTTTAGAAGTGGAAAATATTTTCAAACATCTAGGATTCGTTTTCACGACCAGACTATCTTTCAATGCGTCCTTTGAGGACGCTGCCACAAAAGGCAAATAGAAAAGTGTGCATACTGTATATTAAAAGAGGAGGAGGAGGAGGAGGGGGGAGGAGGAGGAGGAGGAGGAGGAGGGGGGAGGAGGAGGAGGAGGAGGAGGAGGAGGAGGAGGAGGAGGAGGAGGAGGAGGAGGAGGAGGAGGAGGAGGAGGAGGAGGAGGAGGAGGAGGAGGAGGAGGAGGAGGGGGAGGAGGAGGAGGAGGAGGAGGAAAAAGAGGAGGAGGAGGAGGAGGAGGCGGAAAAAAGCAGAAGGAGGAAGAGTCAGAGCAGAAACAGTACGACCACAAAGACGAATGAAAAGAATTGTATTATATTTTTCTCACTATTATACCTACAATGCGCGTTTATGTTCTCTTTGAATTATTCCGCCTATTTATATCTTCTGGTACATTTTCATATTTCCCTCAAATGGAAAGTGCTCAAATAAGTTTGGTTTTTTAAGAAATGTAGGCTACAATGACATACAATTTAAGAGAGGGCAGCTGCCACTGAATGTCCACCAAATCATCTGGGACTCGCGAACGGCAGTATCCAAATCAAGCTATACAGGACACAGCGTGCATAAAGATGTGTGTGTGTGACGTGATGCTTGTTACAGTGCAGACGTTCTGTTTAGTTAAAGGTTGGTGCATGAAAATCTCATCCACAGTACTGATCAACATGCATCGAGTGACAAATGTTTAAATGTCCGCCGCATACATTTGATCGCTTGGCTTTCTTGCTTTCACAGCATCACCAATATCAGGGTGGAATTTATGTACAACACGTTCCCAGTCCTGCATCCATAATCTTTGTCATGATGTTACTGCGACGTCATCGTGACGTTCGGAACGTTCTGGGAACGTGGGCACGACGTTATCATGCGACTTTCTGTTTGCTCAAATGTACAGAGTTCTTTTCATCAATGACTTCCTGTTTGGCATCGAGAAGGCTCCCTCGGGCATCACTCGCCTCAGGAGACACGTTTGGTTTCAACCAGGTCAGGATGAGTCTGACCGCGGCTGTGTTCGCAGACGGCAGAGTCAGCATGAGCAAGGTCCACTGCCTGATCATGACTTGCTCACACGCTTTCAAGGACTCGGGAGTTCAACGGTAGATCTGTTTGGCCTGTGATTCGTATGGAGCCTATAGCACAGCAGCCAGGCGATGCTCACCCCACCCACTGTTTAGAAAACCCAGACCTAAATTAGCCTACCTCGATTTAGAAGCGCCCCGGCGTGGTCACGCCACCCCATTACGTCATCCTGACGTCACAGGCTCACAATTGACTCCACGAACGGAGTGAATGCGGATCTTTTTACTTCAGCTGATGCTGGTGAAAATTTGAACTCTGAATTGCAGAGTACGCCCCTTCTCACACAATCTGACGAAACTGTTTACTTGCCCTGTCAGAAATGTGCTTATCTGTTGGGGAAAAACAGTGTGGTAGATTCTTGTCCAAGGAATCGTCTGATGCAATGTCCAACACAAGCTTGCATGGGTTTCTCAAGCAGAATGTCATGCTGATACGGTACATTTACAGAAGAGACTGATTCAACTTTTATCTCGCAATAATGCCTTTCTGAAAATGTTTGATGCAATAAGTTGATACTATTGCACAAAACAAGTAAGGAAAAACATTTCCTCCGAAACTTTTTTTTTCAATCTGTTTTGATTACCATCGAAATACTTTCACATGCAGTGGCAAAATTCCGCACAACAAGTACTTTCCCTCATCAACGCCTCAAAACTAGTTTACGGGGAAATGCATATACGCTTTAAAACTCGCAAAGTTTTTGTTCTTGCAGACAATACTGACGTCGCTGTAGCAGTCAAGGCCGCTTGACTTTGGAAAACATAGCTCAAAATGTGTCTGGTAGGCAGCATAGTTAACCCGCATCTGTCTGGATAGAGAGCAAGGTCTCTTCATTGATTTATGATATGAATATGCATTGCTACGTCTCCGGTTTTCGCTGACTTGTTTTGCAACACGATGATATAGTTTTTGCTTTCAGACTGAGCACCATTTCTTTTTATCTAGACGTACATCTATACCAATGCCTCGAGACGTTTCTTAGCGACAACCGAAGGACAATAGCTGTATTCACTAGGATTTCATATGACACAGACGTATTGAATTTTATGGAGAGCACTGAGCACTCTGATGTCGTTAGCCCTATATCAATGTACTGTAATCGATGTCACGGCTTCTTGTAAACAGAATGCGTATGAGCGTGCGTCAAGACAAATAGTTATTTTTGCTGAAGCCTGCATTTACAGAACTCGATTTAGGACTCATGCATGCACCTCAAACAGAATGTAAAACAAAATAAATAACAGAGTATTTATGCAATTTCCATGGTCTTCACAACAGTGGGATATTATTTTGCACTGCTGCTGCTGCTATTTCACTATGGTGTTACCACCACTGCTAACATCATTACCATAAATCCCACTGCCTTGTATGCCCTTGAACTACTGCAATTCTTACAACAAGTATTACAGCAACAACGACAACTGCTACTGTTGTTACTATCACCACACCACCACAATAATAACAACAGCTGCTGCTGCCACTACAGCTACTATTACCGCTACTACTACTACTACTACTACTACTACTACTACTACTACTACTACTACTGCCGCCGCTGTTGCAACTACTGCACCTCCTTACAAAATCACTACAACAGTTACTGCATGCGGTTGCTGCGGCTGCTGCTGCTGCCACTACAGCTACTATTACCGCTACTACTACTACTACTACTACTACTACTACTACTACTACTACTACTACTACTACTACTACTACTACTGCCGCCGCTGTTGCAACTACTGCACCTCCTTACAAAACCACTACAACAGTTACTGCATGCTGTTGCTGCTGCTGCTGCTGCTGCTGCTGCTACTACTACTACTACTACTACTACTATGACGACAATGCGTACAACGATGAGGAGACTAATACTGCTACTACTACTACTACTACTATGACGACAATGCGTACAACGATGAGGAGACTACTACTACTACTACTACTATGACGACAATGCGTACAACGATGAGGAGACTACTACTACTACTACTACTACTACTACTACTACTATGACGACAATGCGTACAACGATGAGGAGACTAATACTGCTACTACTATGACGACAATGCGTACAACGATGAGGAGACTAATACTGCTACTACTATGACGACAATGCGTACAACGATGAGGAGACTAATACTGCTACTACTATGACGACAATGCGTACAACGATGAGGAGACTAATACTGCTACTACTATGACGACAATGCGTACAACGATGAGGAGACTAATACTGCTACTACTATGACGACAATGCGTACAACGATGAGGAGACTAATACTGCTACTACTATGACGACAATGCGTACAACGATGAGGAGACTAATACTGCTACTACTATGACGACAATGCGTACAACGATGAGGAG
>JAWQFJ010009210.1:0-5000 GCA_034096865.1 Theodoxus fluviatilis | reverse complement strand
GAATTGACTCGCATATTTCGAGTGACACAGAGAATCTGTTAAACTTTAACACTGAACTATGATTGTTTCACAGTACAGTAGCAAAATGATCCGATCAGTTTCGTGGCACAATTCTTCACGTGAGTGAGGAAACTGGCGAGTCAGTATTTGTTTGTGATCGAAAAGATGCACTTTATTAAACAATGGGAGGCCTCAGTAAGTTCTGTTTTTATAGAAAGATGTAATATGTCTTGAGGAAAGCATCGATGTTTATCCTGAAAGGTGCGGTTGACCTCCAAGGAAAATACCATCATCTAGGTCTTGATGACGTCAAACTTCGCGTTACTGTTTGTATAACTGGCACTGTCTGAACTGTCTGTTTGTTGTGAAGAGGAGTTTCGATCAATGCTGGGTGCCTGAGAGTGAGAGTACAAGGGCAAGGCCATTCCAGTTGTATCCATAGTATTTGGCCTATGCGGTGCGTACGCGCGCGCGCGTGTGTGTGTGCGTATGTGCGCGCGCGTGCATGCATGTATATATGTATGTGTGTACCTGTTTCAATGAATATTTGTGTATATGTGTGTGTGCATATGCGTGTGTGTGAGTACGCGCGTGTGCTTGTGTGCGTGCGTGTGTGTGTGCACGTACGTATGTACGTATGTGTGTGTGTGTGTGTTTTTGTATGTGTTTGCATGAACGTGTTTGTTCATATGTGTGTCTGTGCATGCGTGCATGCGCGCATTCGCACACGGACATGTGTGCTTGTGCTTCCTTGCGTATATGTCCCAGAGAAGAATGCAGAATGTATGTTTGCATGTGTGGATCTGTGCGTTACTTGCGCATGAGTGTGCATGTAAGAATGTGCGTACGTGCGTGTACGCGTCTTTTGTAAATGTATGTTGGTGGTGAGGTGTTTATTTGCATGTCTGTGTGTGTGCGTGTTTGCAAGCGTACATGTATGAGTGCGAGTGCAGATGTATTGGTACTTGTGTATGGAAATGCATTCGAGACGTGCAGCAAGTTTGTGCAGATATGCGTGCATACGGGATTTGTGTGTGTGCGTGTGTGTGTGTGTGTGTGCGTGCGTGCGTGCGTGTGTGTGTGTGTGCGCGCGCGCGCTTGTGTGCGTTCACTAGTACAGGGTTTAAATAACCCAGGGTATTTAACGTCTCTCGACAGGGTGAGAAAAAAAACCCAGCATTAGCGACGGATGGAGACGTCAGAAACAGTAGGCCAGCGCACAGGTGAAGGTAGCGCTGCCTCGACCCAATCATGAACTAATCAGGTTTCTGATTTACGAGAAGCCACGGGGCAGGCCACGCAGATGAAGGGCGTGCTGAGAAAATGAGCTGCACCAGCGCTGCCGGAGCGGCTTCGTGGTCAAAGTACTCGGTAGACGTGGCGTGCGGCCTGTCCTATCCGTTCCATCGACCCGCACTTGTAATTGCAATCTAACGTGCTAGCCAGACTTCCCACAGTCCCATGTCGACCTTCACCCCTCTCCCCCTAGGCAAGACCAATCGATTCGGCAACTCTGGGCAGCCTCCTGTAGGACAAGGACGTTCAGTATCCCGGAGTTTTTCCTGTCTTCATTTCAGCTGTTGGTCGTTGTGCGTGCCTGCTCTGATGTAAAACCCTGGTCACACAGCACTTTACGTCTTAATCACGTCCAAAAGACGTACAAAATCTGGTGGACGTGGTCGTACGTGGTGATTTTTTTATCAATTTTGGTTTGGCCATGCTTTGTACGGGTTATGGTCGTCGACGGCTGTTCCACTGCTGAAGCACTGCCTAAGCACGACTAACCACGTCAAGCCACGTGTAAGCCTAGAAAAAACCGTGACGTCATCGCGTCTGGAGTACTGGCGTTATACAGAAGTGATTAGGCAGTGATCAATCGTATTTAGAACGTGCTCGAGACGTATTTAGAACGTGTTCGAGACGTTATAGAACGTGACAGACCGCTAAACTTTCGCGTCTTACCGCGTCTCCTCACGTTTTAATCACTGCCGGAACACGGATTATCACGTGTGTTTCACGTGTGTTGCACGTCTTTACCACGTGTGCTACCCGTGGTTGTGCGCGGGATAAAGTTTTGAGCAGTTCAAAACTTTTTTCCGCGTCCGATGACGTTCCGATTTCTCCCCGCGTCCTGCCACGTCTATAAATCGACCGTAGCTCGTCTTAAACTCGACATTAACACGAACAACATCGTCTACTTCACGGGTGACCACTTTTTGTCGTCGTTTGGACGTGATTAAGACGTAAAGTGCTGTGTGACCAGGGCTTAAAATTACAGTGTAGCAGCATCGAGCGGCAGCGTAAGTGTGCTTTGGGTGATAACGCTGCAACCAGTACTAGTCTACAATAACTGCGGCTACTAATATTAGTGACTACTACTACTATTATACGACGACTATATCAACTACAACAATAACAACAATAACTGCTACTGCTACTACTGCTACTACTACTACTACTGCTGCTACTACTACTACTACTACAATTACTACTACTACTACTACTACTTCTACTACTACTACTACTACTACGACTACTACTACCCTTACTTCAACTACTACTACTATCGTCACCATTCCTACTACTTCTACTACTACTATTTCTATTACTACCGTTTCTACTACTGCTACTACTGCTACTACTACTACTACTACTACTACTACTGATTATACTACTATTACTACTACTCTACCACAACCACTACGTCTACTACTACTACTACTACTACTACTACTACTGATTATACTACTACTGATTATACTACTACTACTACTACTACTTCTTCTTCTTCTTTCACTACTTACTGCTGCTGCTGCTTCAGCTACGTATTCATTCACTACTACTACTATTACTACTACTACTACTTCTGGTGGTGCTTCTGCTTCTGCTACAACTCCTCCTCCTTTAACTACTACTACTATTAGTTCTACTACTACTACTACAACTACACTCCTCCGACTACTACTTTCACTCCTCCTCCTCCTCCTACTACTACTACTACTACTACTACTACTACTACTACCACCACTCGTAGTCGTCTACTACTACTAGTAGTACTACTACTACTACTACTACTACTACTACTACTACTACAGCTATTACTACTGCTACCACTCGTAGTCGTCTACTACAACAACTACTACTACTACTACTACTACTACTACAACTACTACTACTACTACCACCACTCGTAGTCGTCTACTACTGCTACAACTACTACTACTACTACTACTACTACTACTACTACTACTTCTACTATCACTACTACTACTACCACAACTACTACTACTACTACTACTACTACTACTACTACTACCACTACTACTACCACCACCACTACTCTTACTACAACTACCATTACCACTACTATTACTACAACTACCACCACCACTACTATTACTACAACTACCACCACCACTACTACTACTAGCACTATTTCTACGACAAGGACTACTACTACTACGCTACTACTACTACAGCCACCGCCACTACTATTACTACTACTACTACTACTACTACTACTACCACCATTACTACTACCACCACCACCACCACCACCACCTCTACTACTACCATTTCTATTACAACAAAGACTACTACTACTACCACTAATTTTACTGCTGCTACTGCTATTCCCACTACTGCTACTGCTGCTGCTGCTGATACTGCTACTACTAGTACAGTTGCTGCTGCTACTACTACTGCTGCTACTGCTGCTACTGCTGCTGCTGCTGCTGCTGCTACTACTACTACTACTACTACTACCACTACCACCACCATCACCACCACCACTATTGCTACTACCACTACTACTACCACTTCTACTACCACCACTACTACTACTGTTTAAAACAACTAGTGCTACTGCTGCTGCTGTTGATGCTACCACTAGTACTACTGCTACTGCTACTTCCGCCGCTGCTATTGCGGTGCTGTTACCTCTGCTGCTACTGCTACTAGTACTACTGTTGCTGCTGCTACTACTACTACTGCTGCTGCTGTTGCTGCTGCTACTACTACTGCTGCTACAACTGCTTCTGCTGCTTTTGTTGCTGCTGCTACTATTACTCCTGCTGCTGCTGCTGCTACTACTACTAAAGTTACTACCACTACTTCTGCTGCTGCTGCTACTACTACTACAGTTGCTACCACTACTGCTGCTGCTGCTGCTACTACTACAGTTACTACCACTACTGCTGCTGCTACTACTACAGTTACTACCACTACTACTGCTGCTGCTGCTGTTGCTACAACTACAGTTTCTACTACAACTACCTCTGCTGCTGCTGCTACTACTGCAGTTACTACCACAAATACCGCTGCTGCTACTACAGTTACTAGAACAACTACCGCTGCTGCTGCTACTACTACAGTTACTGCCACTACAACTGCTTCTGCCACAGTTACTGCCACTACAACTGCTACTGCTGCTGCTGCTACTACTGCTGCTGCTGCTGCCACTGCTAATGCTGCTACTGCCGCTACTGCTGCTACTGCTGCTACTGCTACTGCTACTAGTACTACTACTACTGCTGCTACTGGTACTACTACTACTACTGCTGCTGCTCCTCGTACTACTACTACTACTACTACCAATGCTGCTGATGCTACTGTCACTACTACTACTGCTGCTACTGGTACTACTACTACTGCTGCTGCTACTGGTACCACCACTACTACTGCTGCTGCTACTGGTACCACTACTACTACTGATGCTGCTACTGGTACCACTACTACTACTGCTGCTGCTACTGGTACCACTACTACTACTGCTGCTGCTACTGGCACCACTACTACTACTGCTGCTGCTACTGGTACCACTACTACTACTGCTGCTGCTACTGGTACCACTACTACTGCTGCTGCTACTGGTACCACTACTACTGCTGCTGCTACTGGTACCACTACTACTACTGCTGCTGCTACTGGTACCACTACTACTACTGCTGCTGCTACTGGTACCACTACTACTACTGCTGCTGCTACTGTACCACTACTAC
>JAWQFJ010009209.1:55000-107500 GCA_034096865.1 Theodoxus fluviatilis | reverse complement strand
ATTTTGTCTCTTATCCACCCACTTCTTCATGTGTCTACCGCATTCATAGTCACACACACAACATCCGCCAGCTATCTTTATTGCCCATATTTCTGGAGGTGAAACGTTTTGTAAGCAATGGTTCGTTGTTTACAACTACCACCCGATGTTTACTTTTTGTTCTCTTTGTCACATTCCCGTTCTTTGCCTCTACACACAGAGTTCACGTATTTTTGTTTGTGCTGGGTCACCACTTTTCCGAATACCATCATTCGTCATTCTCCTTGCACTTGACTGATGCTTGTTCTGCATAGTATTCAACCCATTAGTATCTGCCAGAGTGCCGCACTTATACCAGCGTTTACCCTGACCAAAATCAATAACCAAGACAACAAAACTGTGATTTGATCTTACCTTTCTTTCTCTTTCTCATTATTCGTCACGATCAGATCAGACAGATGAACACATAAACAAATCCTAAGTATCCTGTTACTCAGGACAATATCCAGCTACATGCACGCAAGCTTAATTTTACTGCAATTTGAAATTCGCCACACTTTCTTCTGCACGTGATGCGATGATAAATAGGTAAGGATGCGGCTTTCATGGCCTATTAACCTTTGTCCAGGCTATGAAAGGCCTAATGGAGACCTGTTTACCTAATACGATTTTCGGCGTAATTTTAACGCCATACTATTGAAAATAAGAATAATACGACTTGTGGAAGAATGGGACAATCGTGAAATGGAAAAATACTACACTGGTCAAATCAAAAGGGTTTTTTTCCCCCCCGTGAAGTTTTGATCCCCAATTTACTTTTTCCTGCGGCAGGAAGCAGTCTCCCACACTTCGAGTTTTGTTTTGACAAGAGCTCTTCATCGGACATTTGTGTAATATGGGTTGACAACACTGTTGTGACTGCATGGTGTTCCCAGAGGGCTGTTTAGTTTAGCTACAGAATGCTGGGGTAAGAAGTGGGTCAAGCAATCTTAAAAAAACATTTGCAGGGAGGATACCTGAGCCCGCCTCTCTGTTTCACTTCTCTCTCTCTCTCTCTCTCTCTGTCTCTCTCTCTCTCTCTCTCTCTGTCTCTCTCTCTGTCTCTCTCTCTCTCTCTTCTCTCTCTCTCTCTAAGTCTCTGTCTCTCTCTCTCTCTCTCTCTCTCTCTCTCTCTCTCTCTCTAAGTCTCTGTCTCTCTAAGTCTCTGTCTCTCTCTCTCTGTCTGTCTGTCTCTCTCTCTCTCTCTCTGTCTGTCTCTCTCTGTCTCTCTGTCTGTCTCTCTCTCTGTCTCTCTCTGTCTCTCTCTCTGTCTCTCTGTCTCTCTCTCTCTAAGTCTCTGTCTCTCTCTCTCTGTCTCTCTCTCTCTGTCTCTCTGTCTGTGCATTGTGCTCTGGCGGTTCTTGTGACTTTTTGTCATTGGAAGTTTTACATAGCCCATGCAAGCTGAAGGGCAGGGGAACTCAAACCTATCTCATAGATTTAATGTAACTTAAGTGAATCGTACTAGAATCCACTGTCATGATGTATTTGTATGCATTGATGGCAGTGGATGTCGCGTGTTGCGCGACGAATAGTTGTGATTAAATATTGTTAGGTGATATGATTGAATTGCCAGTGCAGAAACCGAATCAGTAAATGCGTTCAAACGGCCGTTTAGCGCATCGCGGTAAAACTTTGAGTGACAGGGGGGTGTGACGTCACTCGAAGGGGTTGGGGTGCCACGTGCAGGGGTCTATAGGAATGCAGCACGGGGTTTCCCTTAGTTCGACACGGTTCTTTAGCCGCGAAAAGTCGTAAGACACTGATTGGGCCGGGTTCTAGAAGCGGGAAAATTCTCATTACGGGTTGGACAATGATCACGTGGGATAGGCAACTTCGGGCTCGAAAGCGTCCTTTCCCATCAGTTCAACTCCGTCGACTTGGACGAAAGGATGGGGCGCGCAGTCAGTGCCGCTGATGGTTAAACTGCGTAGGCAGTTTGGAGGCGAAGTCAGTTCGCTTGCCAGTACCTTTCTCTGCGTAAACCCATGCTGGGTTAGGCACATGAGAACGGAAGGAGGATCTTCTAATGGCTAGAGCGAAGTTTGGTGGACAGACCACAGCCTGGATTTGTGAGGTAACGAACCGCTTCGCCATTTTTTATTCTGTTGCCGCGTGTGGGGTGATTGACTATTGTCGGAATGGGAATTGGGTCACTCACTCGCTTGATTGAATTATGTCTTGGAGTTAAGGTAAATCTGTGGGAAAGATGCCTACTTTCACTGGGGAATGTTTCGTGATTCACTCCATGAGAATATGAGACATATTTAATTCAATTTCTCTCGCCTGGGAGCGCGAGTAAGGATTTTTCAACTAAGGCGTCTGAGCCAGGCGCGTCGTTAAATGTTGAATCCTCGCGCGAGTAAATTCAGAAGGGGGAAAAGAGTAGTTTCTTATCAGGGATTGTGCGGGTATGTTTCAGGCTACTAAGCGCTGTTGCGAGTGGCGCAGCTGCTGATTACACGGATGCTGAGTGTTTGACCGCTGACTGAGTGTCTACTGGGCGTTCCTACCTATTCGTGTATATCTACGTTCGAGTCTACACGGGTGGACTCCGCTCGCCTGACGAGCACCTGGTCGTCCCTGACGAGCTGCGCTGACGAGGAGTCTAGCGCGAGGCTGGGAGAACGACGTGCGAGGACGCATGGGCGTCTTCTCTGCGACTGTGACTGTCTACAGTGTGCAAGTACCATTTTTTAGGTTAGCCACGGTGGCTATGAATTTCGTTTGAGACTAGCATAAGTGCTTTTGGGTAGGAGTCTAAACGAAACACACCTACGGTTCGGGTGTGAAGTCCATTTAAGTAGTGGCTTATCAATCTAGGGGTGAGATTTGATAGAGGCAGGGGGTGTTGAGGGGTGTCTGCACGCTCACTCGCGAGAGGCGGTGTCGTGTGAAACTCATTGGTTGTAGGTGGCGACATGCAACAGGAGCAGGAGTGACAGATAGTTTGATTCTTACGTAGGATGATATTTGTCACACTGACTCAGAGAGACTTGGGGTTACCTGCCGAAAGTTCAGTGAAGCTTGACTCTGAACTTGACTGACTTGGTGTAGAGAGCAAAGTGCTTATGAGTCAGTGGAATCTCGTAACAGGACAGGGGAGGAATCTAAGGGTACCTACCTGTTTGATGTGACACCGGGAGAACTGTGTTTCTTCTTACATTTATCTGAGTTGAATTCAGAGACTGACTTCTTCATTCGAGGGACTGAAGAGTGGGAGGGGGTAAACGGGTCACATGGGGATTTATGCGAGATTTGTTGTGTTTTTTCCTACTTACGAAATTCTGACAGCGTGTGTCGGGTAAGTTTGGATCTGGAGTGGGAATCTCCGGGACTGAGAGAGAGAGTCCATGACGGTGAAAAGGGGAGGGTAAGAAAAACCTTTTCATTTGTTCCTTACGTGTTGTGTTGACATTGTGTTTGCACAGGGGAGTGACAGTTCGTATGAACTAACGAGTGAAGGAGTGCGGCGTGTGAAAGAGAGAGGTCGCACGCTAAGCGAGTCTATTGTTTACTTCCACTAGTACGGCGTTTGGGCGGAGGCACGTCGCAGCTAGAGGGGAAGGGGGGAGGAGTTTGACGGGGGTTCAGGGGTTCATTGACGTGCAATGACAGCGGATGTTGTTATGAAGGGGTCGTCTCAAAGTAACTCTGATGGTAACAATTCAGAGCAAGTTCTGTAAAAATCTTCTAGGTGGAGATTGTGTTGGATTGGGTCTTTTGGGGAAGTTTCAGAATATTAATGTTTAACAACGGGGGTTGTTGAATGTTTGGAGACTGGTTGTAATTTGGAGCAGGAGTGACTCGGTTGTCGCGTCCTAGTGTCCGTTGCACTTCGGTTGTGTGTTTACACTCTTATCGTTCTGAGGGGGCATCTCAGAACGAGTGGTGGGGAAGGGTGTATATTTCTTGCCAGTTCTGCTGGCCGATTTGATTTCAGGTTCTGGTCAAATGTTGTGAGAGAGAGGGGAAACGGAGATTGTTTCTTTTTTCAGTACACTTGTCTCATTTACCTAGTCACCGGTGACTTAGGAATATATTCAGTGTATGAGTGACCATTTTTTACTTGTTTCTCATTTCTCTATTTTTGTGGATTGTACTTGTTGTTGTTGTTTATTTTGCCCAACTTTGTACAGGAAGCGGAGGCACTCCATCTCTCCCGCTACCCTGACTTGTTCTGGGTCTTTTCTTTTATTTTTCCTCTATCGCCTACCTACCCTGTCCCTTGCAGTTCCTGTGCTGCGGGGAAGGGATTGTGTGTGAATAAAGTCATTGTTATTTTTAAATCTGATTCAGTGGTTTGTACTCAATTTGCGTTTCTGGCATTGCTTGATGTTTGTCTGTGTCCCCCCAAGGAGTGGTGGTTTAGTTTAGTATGTAAACTATTTGTTTATCGTGGTTACCTTTCCCTCAGACGACTACGTCGTTCTTTGGAGAGGAACTGTCAACTAATCAACTGTCAAGAGGTATATGTATGCATTGATGACAGTGGATATTTATCAAAGTCGTGGCCTTATATATCCTACAAGGCTGATAGGCCCTTAAACTCCATCCATCCATTCAAACTCTACCTTTTTGTTTTGCATTCCACATCCTATGTTGAACCATTTTCATGAAGTCAAGTTATCTTTGACTTGCCAGTCAAAGCCTTGTATAATGAGGCTGCTCAGTAATCTGTCAACAGCATAAGAAGCTTATGAGACTTTCCTGCTAAAGTTCTCCAATAAATAGTGCCTGTCTGTCGTTTTCTTCACAGGCAGGCCTTTGCTGCATGGAGCAGTGTCAAGGAGCTGGTGCTTCTTGGACCACCAGACCTTCCACGCCTGCCCATCTTCTCCTTTCTGGTCCACCATTCTCCCTCCAACCGCTTCCTGCACCACAACTTTGTGGCAGCACTGCTCAACGAAGTCTTCGGCATCCAGGCCAGAGGGGGCTGTGCCTGTGCTGGACCCTATGCCATGGTAAGTTGTCTCCCCTGTTGTGAAGCCTGCTGTGAGTCGCTTCCCCTGTATTTGGAACTTTGATAGTTGTCTCCCCTTGTTGTTAGTGGTGTGCTGAGACTTGTCTCCCCTCTAGCAAAAAAAAAAATTATGTGGAGGATGTTTCCTTTGTAGAATTAGTTGTTGAGGGAGTTGGCTCTCCTGTGATGAATGTTACTCAGGAAGTCATCACTCCAGCATTTAAAATACACAGAAAGTATTCTTCCTTGTTCCACTTTTTTTCTCGTAATCTATCACATTAGTAAAATGGAACCTCCAAAAATATAAGAGCTGACACAATCCACAGGGTGCAGTTTCCTTGTACTTGTTGCAAGTCAAATTCAGTGATATTTATAGTCTTATCCTTTAGACTTGTTTGGCCCATTTTGGAATCAATGTATGGGTTTAGTTGCAAAAGATGTCACATTACTTATTTTTTTTATCTGGTTGGTTGATTGGTTTTTGTTTAGTTTACTTAAATATGCCATGTTCTTGTTCAGACTTTTTTACTTCTCTCGTTCCTTACCCCTGATCTGGTGCAAATGTTGTGTAAAGAAGAATTCAGAACTTCCTCTAACTTTAATTGTTTCAGGACATACTGGGTTTGAATGAAGAAACTGCCATCAGATTTGAAAATATTTTGGT
This sequence comes from Theodoxus fluviatilis, assembly GCA_034096865.1. Taxonomy (NCBI): domain Eukaryota; kingdom Metazoa; phylum Mollusca; class Gastropoda; order Cycloneritida; family Neritidae; genus Theodoxus; species Theodoxus fluviatilis. The sequence goes on along the minus strand of JAWQFJ010009209.1, from coordinate 101,855 downwards.
GGAAGATTCGTAAGTGTAATCTTTTTATAATCATTCTCTTTTTATGCCTATGAGTTAATTTTTTTTTTTAATTTTTTGATTATTTTCACAGCTTTGATATGAATTTCATCAAGTGTATTAATTTGCCCTTGGACAGGGCAATTTTATTCTTGCATTTGCTGTAAATGTTCAATGTTTACACCATTCTTTGTGTGCAATCTTGATTAATGTTTGCTGTTATTGTTTGCATGGTTTTTGCCTTGTTTTTGAAGACGTTTGGACAGAACTCACCTCCGCCGGTACCGAGAGTATTCTCACAAAGAAATATTGAGGTAATTTGCTTATTTGTTACAATGCTAGTGAATTTTTACATCGTGGAAAAAAGGAAAAACATTCTCATATGCAGCTAACTGTTATGCATTTGTTTATTGTAAAAAGACTCCTTTTAAGCATGCTGATATCAAGAAATAATTCAGACTCTGGAGCTCACTCTACAGAAAATGTGGAGGTTGTTGGATGTATGATAGAGAAGAAAAATTATTATAGTCTGGAAAGTGCATAATGCTGACATTGTAGAAACTTATATTAAAAGAAGGAATGAGTGAGACCCCCTGCAAACTAGTATCTTGTTTGCCAAATATTTATCTATACATTGAATTCTCCTTTGGGACAATTGTATGTTCTTTGTGGAGGGTAGTACTGAGTATTATGATTAGCCAGCCATCACTCCTGTGCAAGCTTTGAGTCTGTGCTTTGATGGCTTCACTACTGTCATCTGATTGTGGCATGACTTCACTACTGACATCATCTGTGTGTGCCATGACTTCACTACTGACATCTGACTGTGCCATGACTTCACTACTGACATCTGACTGTGCCTTGACTTCACTACTGACATCATCTGTCTGTGCCATGACTTCACTACTGACATCTGTCTGTGCCTTGACTTCACTACTGACATCATCTGTCTGTGCCTTGACTTCACTACTGACATCTGTCTGTGCCTTGACTTCACTACTGACATCATCTGACTGTGCCTTGACTTCACTACTGACATCATCTGTCTGTGCCTTGACTTCACTACTGGCATCATCTGTCTGTGCCTTGACTTCACTACTGACATCTGTCTGTGCCTTGACTTCACTACTGGCATCATCTGTCTGTGCCTTGACTTCACTACTGGCATCATCTGTCTGTGCCTTGACTTCACTACTGACATCATCTTCTGTGCCATGACATTACTACTGACATCTGACTGTGCCATGATTTTACTACTGACATCATCTTCTGTGCCATGACTTCACTACTGACATCTGACTGTGCCCTGACTTCACTACTGACATAATATGTGCCATGACTTCACTACTGACATCTGACTGTGCCCTGACTTCACTACTGACATAATATGTGCCCTGACTTAATTACTGACATCATCTTCTGTGCCCTGACTTCACTACTGACATCTGACTGTGCCCTGACTTCACTACTGACATAATATGTGCCCTGACTTCACAACTGACATCATCTGATCGTGCCATGACTTCGCTACTGACATCTGTCTGTGCCATGACTTAACTACTGACATCTGTCTGTGCCATGACTTAACTACTGACATCATCTGACTGTGCCATGACTTCACTGCTGACATCTGACAGTGCGATGACTTTAATACTGACATCATCTGATTGTGGCTGCCTTTGCTTCCAGGCCAGGCTTTGTGAGGCTGACCTTGCCCTACTTCCTGGACGCAGCATGTGTAGAGTTTGTGTTAGCTGCTGTCGCCATGGTAGCAAGGGAGGGATGGAAGATGCTGCCCCAGGTAACTATGGCATCACTCTTTCTCATTTGATGTTGTTATTGATGATTTGCATGATATTCTTTTCAATGTCGACCCTCTATACATCTCTGTTGTCTCTGTATTTGTGTACTTCATTTTGAATGTATGTGTGCTTATATGTCAATTTCCTATTGTGCTTTGGCTGAAAAAGTCAGAGTCAGCAAAGAGATCATGAGAGCCCTTTCTGTTGTTCTTGCTGTGCTTACATTATTTCCATCTGCACTCATTCTTAATGTCCTCCCATTTCGCTGCTTTTCGGTCTGTGCCATGTCAGGGCTAATATTTTGTCATTGCTCATTTTGTCCACAAATGCTTCCCGTACCACTGCTTTGTAGTCTTTGGGCTGTTATTGCAGCTCTTCATCCATTTCATTTTGTGCTGCAGTACATGTTCAACCCTGAGACTGGAGAATGGAGGCAGAAGAACTTCCAGGTTGGTGAAGTTTTCTGACCATTGTAATGCCCACAGTGTGGTGTTATCACATGAAATACAATTAATTCCATTTTAGATGTAAGCTTTCTTTCATTTTCAAGTTTTTAAGTAAATACTGTCAGACACTTGAAGTGTATGAGAAGTAGGAATGGCAGACTTTAATCAAATAATTGTATTCCAAACTTTCGGTGTTTTTAACATGCATTCCTTTGAAGAAGAGCTTTGTATCATGAAAGTGGTTTAATATATTTTATTAGAATATTTTGAATATGAGCACTGGTTATGATTTATGAATAACTGTCCTGAGATTAATATATGAAAAAAATTATTGAGCACAGAATTAATCCAATTTAAAATACCTCAATAAACGAGAGGCTCAGATGCCTGTAAACCCCATCATTCCCTGATTGTCCACGCTTGCAATGCAGGTGTTCAGGGACAGGAAGTGGCTGAGACGTGTCCTACCAGAGTGGGGAGATGAGCTACAGAGTGCCATCACCTGTCGTCAAGGGGCCTCTGCCTGCTGACTATCAGGTGGGAGTCTTGTCGTATCCTGGACTAAATCCTAAACTAGGGAGTCAAAAATAGACACTGGAAGAATTGCTCAGTTGGTAAAAAGTGCTAAAAATGTTTCAAATGTTTCTAGCACATTATTCATTATTATTATTATCAAAGACTGTGTATTTATTTATGCATGAATCAGTTTTCTTTTACCAAGAAAGAAAGAAGATATATATTTGGTTTGAGAGTACAGAAATCCCTGAGATATGAAATCAAGGTGCCACCATGATATGTGATCTGCAAAACTCACTACAGTGGATCAATTTTTAACTCCCCAGTTTAGTGTTCACTCCAGGATATGACAATTGTCTTGGCTGACTACACTTGTCAGTACTCCTCTGGTGTACTTTGCTTGCCTTCCACATCTTCTTCACTTTTCCATGCACTTGTTCGTTTGGTGCCCAGAATTAAGGTGTAGGCACCCTACTGACTTCACAACCACTTAGTACTCTGAATGTCATTTTTCTATCCCATTGTGAACCCATTTCCTCTTCATTCTGCTCCTTTCTGCTTTTCACTGTCTCTAATCTGGTGGTCCACTTTTGTTCTCACTGGTAGAGGATGTATGATTGTGGATAAGACTATAACAAAGACATTTTATATAATTATTTTGGAGTGTAGAACTTTTAAAATTCTTTTTTGAAGAATAAATTGTAATTCATGAATTCTTAGGATTCCTAGGAAAAAGTCATTCATATTTTTATTGAAAGTAAAATAAAAATCACCATCTCTGGAACTGTGGGAATCAAGGGGAGATTTTTGCATTAGCTATTTTAGAAATTGCTGTTCATTGTGATGTATTCTCATTGACTTTTTTTAAAACCACAGGAATGTCTGCAGATGGCCAGAGATCTTTTCCAACAAGCCAGCAAGGTATGCATGCTATGTGCAGCAAGGTATGCATGCTATGTGCAGCAAGGTATGCATGCTATGTGCAGCAAGGTATGCATGCTATGTGCAGCAAGGTATGCATGCTATGTGCAGCAAGGTATGCATGCTATGTGCAGCAAGGTATGCATGCTATGTGCAGCAAGGTATGCATGCTATGTGAATTTGTTTCTGTCTACTGGTGGTGCCTCCTCATTTCATGATCCTTACTCACACCATTCCAAGACTTTGCTGTTTGAGGTCCATGTTCCACCAGATATATAATTATAAATGAAAATTTGTCATTCTGTGAGGATGCTTTGAATGGTTTGTTGTTATTCGCAATAGGGGACTATCTGTTCAGTTTCATTCTATCATTCAATATTGACCTTGGAAATTCGCCCCCAAAAATTATCATTTAGTTGATATGATTTCAGCAAAAACACTCCCATCAAATTGGCCATTTGGTGTCAAATGTAGTTTTGACCATTTGTGATTTCCTTCTGGTGGAGACTCCCACAGGAGTTGCTTCGAGAGCTGAGCTGCTCTGCATCCAAGAGCTTCAGTCACCTGCTTGGCAGTCAGAAAGAGTCGTTTGATGTGTGCGTTGTTTGAAAGAAGAGCTTGCCATATACATTACTGTTTGCTCCCTTCTTTACAGAAATCTGTGGGATTGCCAGACCAGTCACTGATGTTTGATGCGGAAGCAGAGAAGATGCGCTGGTTTCTGCTGCCCTCTGAGGCCGAGGCCTGTCTCCAAGGCAACAGCTGTTCATCCTTAGCCCCAGAGAGTCTTCCATTTTGTCCTCCCTCACTTCAGTGCCATCTTGCAGGACACTCGGAAGCAACAAACAGAATAAATCATTCTGTCAAAACTCAGCGGGTCTCCAGATCAAGGGAAACCACCCCTGACAGCCTCTCCCCTCCTGCCATTACTCCACAGCAAGAAGCTAAGCTTTGCAGAGAAGTGGAAGTTTCCACAGAAACCCAAAGCTCATGTGTTAAAGAGCTAGTCAATGTTGGGAAGAAGACAGTGAGAAGTGATGATCCAGTGAGAGAACATGCTCAGGCCAATGGAGAAAAATGCAAAGACTTGGAAAATCATAGTCAGACCTCACTCCCAAGCTCTGCTGGTTTGACTGAAGTGGATTTGAAATTCACTGGAGAGGATTCCCTTGAGATTCCTGGTTCAAGAAACTGCACTGAGAGTGGTGTGGACTTGCGAAGGGAAAGCTGTGCACAAACTTCATGTTCAAATCCCTTGAATGATCTCCCTAGCAGTGAGTCACAGACATTTCCTGTGGACATGGCCAGGGCTCTTGAAAGAGGCTACTGTGATGCACTTCAAACCAGTCTAGTTGATGACTGTGATTTGACTGAAAATGTTTCACCTCCTCACAGTGAAGAGTCAAGCAGCTGTGCAGTATCTGTTGATGCTCTGTCTCCAAGGAGTCTGCATGCTCCTGACGGAACGAGTGCTGAAGTCAGTGCCCTTGAGGACACAAGGGCAAATTCTAGTCAAAGCAACTCTGCCAGGAGCAATGTAAACTATGGTGTGAAGGACACTAGCAAACCCCAGACACCGAAAGCTAATGGTGGAGGAAGCACTCTCAACATTATGGAGGTCACAAGCTTGGAACCCAAGTCAAATGAATCAAGCAAGAAGCAAAGGAAGAAGAAGAAAAAGAGGAAGGGGAAGGTGGAGGCATGCCCTCGTCAGTGCTCACTCAGTCTCAGAGTCTCGTGGTTCCAGTGCTGCCACATACTCCCAGACAGAGCCCCAATGGCAGTGGTTCTCCCCTCCCAAGTGCATCTTCAAGCCCACTGTGCAGGTGAGAGGAAAGCAGAGTTGTTATCGGATGTCTTCACAGAGATGCATCACCTGAGTAATCTGTTGCTTCTCTCTCTTGCATTTTTTCTACTTAACCTTGAGTTGGCCCCAACATGAGTATCTCTTTCTGTTTCTAACGCATCTTTCACCTTTTAAAATAGAAATCAACCACTTTAATTTCTTTCTTCATGTACATTGAAATGATACTCATAATGGGAAAATGACCAAAGAGGCAATGTTAGCCTTGTGGACAGGTTGGCTCGTGGTTGGTACCTTAGTGTGAAAATGTAAATTACATAATTTCTCTCAATGCCTAACAGAGAAAAAAATTTGTACTGAGATACTTGGATGAACGCTACCTATATGGAGATTACACTTATGACTACCAACACATCCATCATTTGTTTAGATTACTTATTAGCAGTTTAATCTAAGTGAATGTAGTTATACTTTTCTGATAAAATGAGACCTATCTACTCCCCACGCTTGCAGGCAGTGGAGGAGTACAGCATGCTGCAGAGTGGAGACAGGGTGCTGGTCTGTCTGTCGGAAGGCAAGAACTCCCTCTCACTACTGCACACCATTAGACAGCTACAGTTCTACTGCAGAGGCAAGGTCTCCCTCTCACTACTGCACACCATGAGACAGCTACAGTTCTACTGCAGAGGCAAGGTCTCCCTCTCACTACTGCACACCATGAGACAGCTACAGTTCTACTGCAGAGGCAAGGACTCCCTCTCACTACTGCACACCATGAGACAGCTACAGTTCTACTGCAGAGGCAAGGTCTCCCTCTCACTACTGCACACCATGAGACAGCTACAGTTCTACTGCAGAGGCAAGGTCTCCCTCTCACTACTGCACACCATGAGACAGCTACAGTTCTACTGCAGAGGCAAGGTCTCCCTCTCACTACTGCACACCATGAGACAGCTACAGTTCTACTGCAGAGGCAAGGTCTCCCTCTCACTACTGCACACCATGAGACAGCTACAGTTCTACTGCAGAGGCAAGGTCTCCCTCTCACTACTGCACACCATGAGACAGCTACAGTTCTACTGCAGAGGCAAGGTCTCCCTCTCACTACTGCACACCATGAGACAGCTACAGTTCTACTGCAGAGGCAAGGTCTCCCTCTCACTACTGCACACCATGAGACAGCTACAGTTCTACTGCAGAGGCAAGGTCTCCCTCTCACTACTGCACACCATGAGACAGCTACAGTTCTACTGCAGAGGCAAGGTCTCCCTCTCACTACTGCACACCATGAGACAGCTACAGTTCTACTGCAGAGGCAAGGTCTCCCTCTCACTACTGCACACCATGAGACAGCTACAGTTCTACTGCAGAGGCAAGGTCTCCCTCTCACTACTGCACACCATGAGACAGCTACAGTTCTACTGCAGAGGCAAGGTCTCCCTCTCACTACTGCACACCATGAGACAGCTACAGTTCTACTGCAGAGGCAAGGTCTCCCTCTCACTACTGCACACCATGAGACAGCTACAGTTCTACTGCAGAGGCAAGGTCTCCCTCTCACTACTGCACACCATGAGACAGCTACAGTTCTACTGCAGAGGCAAGGTCTCCCTCTCACTACTGCACACCATGAGACAGCTACAGTTCTACTGCAGAGGCAAGGACTCCCTCTCACTACTGCACACCATGAGACAGCTACAGTTCTACTGCAGAGGCAAGGACTCCCTCTCACTACTGCACACCATGAGACAGCTACAGTTCTACTGCAGAGGCAAGGACTCCCTCTCACTACTGCACACCATGAGACAGCTACAGTTCTACTGCAGAGGCAAGGACTCCCTCTCACTACTGCACACCATGAGACAGCTACAGTTCTACTGCAGAGGCAAGGACTCCCTCTCACTACTGCACACCATGAGACAGCTACAGTTCTACTGCAGAGGCAAGGACTCCCTCTCACTACTGCACACCATGAGACAGCTACAGTTCTACTGCAGAGGCAAGGACTCCCTCTCACTACTGCACACCATGAGACAGCTACAGTTCTACTGCAGAGGCAAGGACTCCCTCTCACTACTGCACACCATGAGACAGCTACAGTTCTACTGCAGAGGCAAGGACTCCCTCTCACTACTGCACACCATGAGACAGCTACAGTTCTACTGCAGAGGCAAGGACTCCCTCTCACTACTGCACACCATGAGACAGCTACAGTTCTACTGCAGAGGCAAGGTCTCCCTCTCACTACTGCACACCATGAGACAGCTACAGTTCTACTGCAGAGGCAAGGACTCCCTCTCACTACTGCACACCATGAGACAGCTACAGTTCTACTGCAGAGGCAAGGTCTCCCTCTCACTACTGCACACCATGAGACAGCTACAGTTCTACTGCAGAGGCAAGGTCTCCCTCTCACTACTGCACACCATGAGACAGCTACAGTTCTACTGCAGAGGCAAGGTCTCCCTCTCACTACTGCACACCATGAGACAGCTACAGTTCTACTGCAGAGGCAAGGTCAGGCAGCTTGGGAACCTACTCCCCCTACCCTTGCTTGAGTGTCTTCTCTGGTTTTGCCTTCTCTTATCACAGCACCTTATCCTCCTGCCTTTCTTGACTGTCAACAACTCTTCAGTTGTCTGTCCTTTTTTCTTTCTTTCTTTCTCTCTCCTGTTTTGTACATGCTTTATACGTGCTTCTCTCCATTTTATCCTCTTTTGTGACAGTTTTATTTCTGCAGCTTTATTTGTTTTGTTTTTTGTGGGGGGTTTTTGGTGTGGTTTAAAAAAAAATAATAATCCTTATTCAGAAGCAAAGGTATTTACACACAAGCAGCAGCAACAGGGGAAAAAGAAAAGAAAAAGAAAGTAGATATCATGGTGAGGTAAGAGGTGAGATCTGGATTGGAAAAGATAGGGGGGGGGGGGGGGGGGGGGGGGGGGGGAGTGAGGAAACCAGATCAGTATGCGGTGGGTGAAGGGCCTTTTCTTGTCATCGTTGAATATGATAGTGTCTTCATTTATACTGGTAAGACCGGCGACCACCTGCTCTGAAACTTGTCCAATATTCCATTTCTAAAAGCATTTTTTTTCTTCTATTCTATATGTGGGTTATTGTTGTTCTTTCCACTCTTTTCATGTGCTCATCTACATTCTGACTTTATTTTGGTGTCTTAGTGTCTTTTCCCCCCCAGTATTGTCTTTTTATTCAGTAATGTAAATTATAGTAATCTACAAAGTGCTTGTTGTATTTCAGTGCTTTCAGCATAGTTTTGTCCTTACTGCTCCTTTACTCTCAGCTACCACTTTTTCTCTCCCATACACACTTTTTAAACTTATTAAACATACCTTTCCTCTCTTCATCTCATCACAGGGAGTGAACTTTGACCTAGGGGCTGTGACAGTTGACCCACTGACGGCAGCCTATGACCCCCGACCTCTCAAGGGCTACCTGGCCAGTCTTGGTGTCCCCTACTTCTATGAGCCTCAGTGTGAGTCAGGGATGTGTCAGCTCCTGTGGTTTTGCTGTTTCAAAGAATGTTAATGTAATTTATTTGTAGCAAGGAAAGTGCTCTCTGGTTGGCTGTCTCTTGCAGGGTCTATTTTGAATGCAGCAGTTTAAAGCAATATTAAATGCCACTGAAAGCACAGCAGATGAGGGAAGCCATTGACATTTGCTAGTACCTATCCACTGAAAGAAGGAAATGGTGTGGAAGATAAATGCAAGCCTGTATGCAAGAGAGAGGGAGGGAGGAAGACAGACAGACAAACAGAGAGAGAGAGACAGACAGAGATTGAGACAGACAGACAGACAGACAGACAGACAGACAGACAGACAGACAGACAGACAGACACAGACAGACAGACAGACAGACAGACAGACAGACAGACAAAGTAACTATTGACTAATGTTTATTTGATTTAGCCAGAGATATGTATCAAAGCATGAGAGAGAGAGAGAGAAAGAGAGAGAGAGAGAGAGAGAGAGAGAGAGAGAGAGAGAGAGAGAGAGAGAGAGAGAGAGAGACAAAATGTCAGTTACAGGAACAAAACATGAAGGTACTGAGGGAAATGCTGAAGAATTTCTTATCAAGTCCTTGCTGTCAGTGGTCTCTTACTTTACTCAGGGTGATAAAAAAACCAGCTTCTCCAGCAATCCATACTATCAATAACTTTCCGTACTTATTAATATAGATCTGTAATACTTTGCAGGCATCCTGGAGACAGCCACCAGCCTGCCCTATGAGTGTGCCTCCATATGCAGTTTCTGCAGCCGCATGAAACGTGGCCGCATCTACGCTGCTGCAAGAAGAGAGGACTACAATGTCCTGGCATTGGGGCAACACCTGGATGACCTGTCTGAAAGGTATTTGAGCAGGAAGGAAGGAAGGATGGAAAATGAGAGTGTGGGAGTACAGAGGATTTGAAGGGGAAAAGGAGGAACATTGATGGCATTGACGGTCATTGTGATGTAGTCATGGTGTGGAGGTACTTGTTGTGGTATAGCAGTGTCAGTGATGGTGCTACTGCTGTGGGTGGTGATGATGATGATGATGATGATGATGATGATGATGATTATGATGATGATGATTATGATGATAATGCTGATGATGATAACCATTATGCTAGGGTAATTTGTGGTGATTATCATTTGAATAATGTCTAAAACACGGTGAGGTTTTGATGGCCGCGTATAATACAAAACAAATACAAGACATTAGAAGGTAAAACAACGCAAATTTTTGGCTAAAAAGCCTTCATCAGGCGCACAAATAAAACTTACTGGAGGGCGGACAAAAAAAATAATAATGGTTGTCACAATATCAGTGATAATGTTGGTAGTTTTTATTTTGCAGTACCCTTCCCTTTAGTTCATGAAGACTTTTTCAGTGTAATTTACCCAGCATCTACACCACTAGAACCACACAACAACATAGTTGACACAGAAGGGAGTAATATAGGATGTTTGAATAATCCTAGGAGGGTCAAGACAATTGGCAAAATAATGCGGGAAAGGTTTGTACTCAAGTCTTACAACTTTTTCCTTCTTTTTTTTCTATTTGATACAAGACAGCCTTTTTTTCAACTTTACTTCTCAATACAGCCTCTAACACAGAACTGAAGTCCTACTACCTGCACTGGAAGCACTCAATAAGTATTCTTTTGCCCTGGCTTTCCAGCTTCCTGATGTCCTTCTTTCACAACGGAACCATGCACACCATGAAGGCACACTACACAGTGGAGTAAGTATTCTCAAGGATGTTTTTATAAATGAATCGAAAGAGGACCTGAGAAATGCTTAATGATGTCCTATGTTTGTCAATATGTTAATTGGGGATGGATGTGGCCTTTGGCAACCAGTTTGTTGTTGTGTTTGGGTAGGGTTCAATCTTCCAGGGTGGTTTGAACTCCCAGTTGGATCTGAATGATCTAATCTTGAGGCGGGTTTCTAGAAGCAACAGTGAGGCATCATATTTGATCCTCTCGAGGGACCACAGGCAACACTCATTTCAAAAGGTATATAGGATGTTTAGAGAAGAGCGTCACAGTGAGTACTCATGACGCCCTCACAGTGAGTACTCATGGCACCCTCACAGTGAGTACTCATGGCGCCCTCACAGTGAGTACTCATGACGCCCTCACAGTGAGTACTCATGGCGCCCTCACAGTGAGTACTCATGGCGCCCTCACAGTGAGTACTCATGACGCCCTCACAGTGAGTACTCATGGCGCCCTCACAGTGAGTACTCATGGCGCCCTCACAGTGAGTACTCATGGCGCCCTCACAGTGAGTACTCATGGCGCCCTCACAGTGAGTACTCATGACGCCCTCACAGAGTACTCATGACGCCCTCACAGTGAGTACTCATGACGCCCTCACTGTGAGTACTCATGACGCCCTCACAGTGAGTACTCATGGCGCCCTCACAGTGAGTACTCATGGCGCCCTCACAGTGAGTACTCATGACGCCCTCACAGTGAGTACTCATGACGCCCTCACAGTGAGTACTCATGGCGCCCTCACAGTGAGTACTCATGACGCCCTCACAGTGAGTACTCATGACGCCCTCACAGTGAGTACTCATGGCACCCTCACAGTGAGTACTCATGAGGCCTCACAGTGAGTACTCATGACGCCCTCACAGTGAGTACTCATGGCGCCCTCACAGTGAGTACTCATGACGCCCTCACAGTGAGTACTCATGACGCCCTCACAGTGAGTACTCATGGCGCCCTCACAGTGAGTACTCATGACGCCCTCACAGTGAGTACTCATGACGCCCTCACAGTGAGTACTCATGGCGCCCTCACAGTGAGTACTCATGACGCCCTCACTGTGAGTACTCATGACGCCCTCACAGTGAGTACTCATGGCGCCCTCACAGTGAGTACTCATGACGCCCTCACAGTGAGTACTCATGACGCCCTCACAGTGAGTACTCATGGCACCCTCACAGTGAGTACTCATGACGCCCTCACAGTGAGTACTCATGACGCCCAAAGCTTTTCTCCTTATTGATCCTCCAAGCATGCGTGTGCCATGAGCGCTCATTTCAGAATTTTTTTTAAATATCTTTTGAAAGGAAACGTGCCTCTGGTCCAGCAAGAGGATTGTGTATGAAGTGTTAGGGTTGCTTCTGGGAAACCCCCCTCAGTTCTGATGCCCCTCAGTAGCCCCTTTGGCTGCTTGGGGCTGGCCCCCCCTGGCTGAGCTACTGGAGCAGGCCCCCAAAGCCCAGCAGCCAGGGGCCCAGCTGTCGAGGGGGCATCGAGCTGTTCCAGCCATGTGTTAAACTTTTAAAATACTTGTTTGCCAATATGTCTTTATTAAAGCTGAATATTTTTTTCTTCTCACTTTTGCAGAGATAATGATCTTCGAGTCATAAGGCCTTTTGTGTATGTGCGTGAGAAGGACCTGAGAATTTTTGCTGAAAAGGTTAGAACTAGTAAGAAGTTAATGTGTTTGTTCAAATGTGAAAATGTTTCATATATCATATAATATTAATTTTGAATTTTTGAAAATAGTTTTTGTGTCTTTTTGAAATAGTGATGAATTAGTTTATGTAATGTAAACCATAATCTTCCTTTTCAAGGGTTTTTAATCAGCCTACTCTTGTGTAATTTTTGTCAATTTAACAAGGAAGTTCAATTTTGTTCTTGCCTACTAGAAGGAAGTTCACGGTATTTTTGAGTGTTGCTGTTGTGTAGTACAATTGATTTGATGTCTGTTGTGTACTTTCTCCAGAACAATTTTCCAGTCATTGCTGAAAACTGCCCTGCCTGCTTTGAAGCTCCCATGGTAGGAAAAGAGCACACTTTCTTTACTCATCTAGACATGTAGGGTTTTGTTAAGTTTTAAGGAGTTGCAGTCGTGTCAGTTTCTTGGTGAGTAATGACCAATGAGAAAAGAGAACTATCTAGTCTTACAAGTATTTGTCCATGGTGATCTCTACCATTGCTTATCCCAGGGAAGAATAGAACACCTGACAGCATATGAATCTTATCTGTCTGTGTGTTGATCTGTGATCTGACTCAAATACAAGTAAGTGTACAGTATTTTGAGGTGTGGTAGAAGTTGCTGTTAAAAAACAACCACCTTTATTTCTATTCTGACTTCATCCTTCCAGGAGCGGCACCGCACCAAACAGCTGCTGGCCAGCCAGGAACTGCTGCTTCCCCAGGTCTACAACAGCATGATGGCTGCCATGAAGCCCCTCCTGGCCATCCACAAGACCAATGTCAACATCAAAGCCCTCTTGGCGGAGACAGGGGCTGCTGGGGGGGAGGGGGAAGACTAGATCCCCAGTTGGGGCCAGATCCACTCCTTGGAAGAAAATGGGAAAGCAGCGTTTCGGGGGTGGAGATGAGGCAAGAACAAGCTTGGCTGAAATAGTATTTGTGGAAAGAAGAACAAGCTAACTGAAATAGCTTTTGTGGAAAGATGAACAAGCTAATTGAAATAGTATTTGTGGAAAGAAGAACAAGCTAACTGAAATAGCATTTGTGGAAAGAAGAACAAGCTAATCTGAAATAGCATTTGTGGAAAGAAGAACAAGCTAACTGAAATAGCATTTGTGGAAAGATGAACAAGATAACTAAAATAGCATTGTGGAAAGAAGAACAAGCTAACTGAAATAGCATTTGTGCAAAGAAGAATAGCTAACTGAATAGTATTTGTGGAAAGAAGAATAAGCTAACTGAAATAGCATTTGTGGAAAGATAAACAAGCTAACTGAAATTGCGTTGTGGAAAGATGACAAGCTAACTTAAATAGCATTTGTGGAAAGAAGAACAAGCTAACTGAAATAGCATTTGTGGAAAGAAGAACAAGCTAACTGAAATAGCATTTGTGGAAAGATGAACAAGCTAACTGAAATAGCATTGTGGAAAGAAGAACAAGCTAATTGAAATAGCATTTGTGGAAAGAAGAACAAGCTAACTGAAATAGCATCTGTGGAAAGATGAACAAGATAACTAAAATAGCATTTGTGGAAAGAAAAACAAGCTAACTGAAATAGCATTTGTGGAAAGATAAGCAAGCTAACTAAAATAGCATTTGTGGAAAGATAACTAAGTTTGAGGTGAAGGAGGGGGTTGGGGGTGGAGGTGAGGATGAGTTGGCTAGTCAGAATGAGCAGATGTGGAAAGATAATTAAGTTAGGGGTGGAGGAGGGGGTTGGGGTGGAGGTGAGGTTGAGTTGGCTAGTCAGGAAGAGCAGGCTGTGGAAAAACGGCCTAGTCACTAGTGGGTGCAGTTGCCCAGGTACGTGGTGGAAGGACTCGACATCACTGTGGCCAGATTGACTGTATCAGTCTTTCCCTGGTCCAGACTTGAAGTGTGAACCTGGTGCCTTCCAAGTGATGCACGACTTCAGTCCAGCAGGCCTGGTAGAGAAGATTTCCACTGCTACAGGAATAAGCTGGTTTTCACTGACTCAGTTGTTCAGCACATCATCCCAATCAAGTAATGGGTCAGATTGCTACTCTATTCTGTTGGTTCAGGGTTGTTCTTTTCATTCACTGCTTCCCCATCAAATGGTTTTCCACTATTGTTGATGGGTGTAGTCAAGTAATGGGAAGTGATGAACTATGGCCAGTAAGTGACAAGTGTCGAGCCCAAGGTATTGGCTTTTGCCGAGTTTGTGCTCATTGATTTGCAGTGTTCTCAGACTGCTGAGTTGTTGAGTGTAAATGATGATTAAGTAATAAATGAGTATGACTTGAGCAGCCAGGGCCTCTAGCTGGTGACGGGGGCATCAAGCAACTCTGGATGTGTTACTTCTGTTGGAAAATGAAGAAATAATTACTGGTAAGAGGCTGACATGTTCTGTTACAAATGGAAACCACTATCTGTGCATAGTTGACATGATTACAATTCTTGTTTGTCCGTGTAAGTGTAGTTGAGAACTGCCTCGATCTTCCTAAGTAACTTTGCCCCACACATTGCACTTCTGTCGATGACTTCCCAAATTCTTCACCCACATGATGTGTCAACTTGCATTTGTGACAGAAACTTACATCACGCGAATTTCAAATGGCTTCACTGATATCAAACCATGGAGAAAATGACTGGTTATCCATGGATTCTTGTGCTGGCCACCAAAGGCGCCGTCGTGTTGGTTTACAGTCACGCTCAGTCAGCAGCAGCATCCGTGTTGCCATGGATGAGATCACAGCCCTACCTACCACTCCAGTGCAAGTTGCACTTCACTGTTCGGCATGGAGGGTTGCAGGGACTGGGCATCCTGGTCGAGAGGATAACATAAACCTCTGTGCAACACGTTCAGGTCCCTGGGTAAAGTCCACAGTATCATATCTTGGGCTTGCATAATTACCCCACAACATCTCATACCTCCGCAGCCTGCCTTTGTTGCCATCCCCATGCCAGTTTCTGGCGGTTCTTGTGAATTTTTGTCACTGGAGTTTTTACATAGGGCTTATGGGCTGAGGAACTCAAATCTATCCATCATAGATTTCCTGTAACTTAAGTGAATCGTACTAAAATCCTCTGTCGGGAGGTGTGTTTATGCATTAAAGTGGATGTTTATCAACATTGTGGCCTTATATAGCCTACAAGGCTGATAGGCCCTTAACTCCATCCATCCATCCCATGCCAGCCTTAGCTGCTGGTGGCAGGGCAAGCTCTTCCTTGCATTTTCCTTTTTAAACGCATTGTTATGAATGAAGCAGTCATGTGTTCTCTGTGGCAGAAATGCCTTTTGTTCCTTATATGATCCATAACTTTAGAACAATGAGGTAGAAAACCCCAGGAAGAGCTTGTCCTGTGGCTAGCTGCAAGGGGCATTATGGGATTGTCAACAAGGGGTGGATGATAAGGCCAGTAAGCATGAAAAATATTGGAATAATTTAGAGCAAGTGCAAATTTAGTCACGATGTCCCTATTTATTCGTCTTTTATGAATCACATAGGGAGACGCAGTGGGTCAATTCTTAACCCCCAACCCACAGGGATGATGGTGTTGGAATGGGAATTCATGTATTATGTCACCAATGTGGCAGTAGCTTTTCTTGCATGAACAGGTTGCTGGACAACAAATTGAAAATGCAACAGGATTACAAAGAAACTGTAAAATTTATTCTATGCAAGCAGTACAACTAACTGTTACCATTCATCCATTCAACCTATGTAAAATAACCTCCCTACCTCAATGTCAATACATCACATTCAATGCAGCAACTGATTTGGATTTGTGAATAGTTTACATAAGAACAGGCAGACAACAGTCATTTCTTGACGGAAACTTTCACGGTTAACAACATCCAATAAAGCTGCAGCCATATGAACATAATGTAAATGCAGTATTACATCACAAGGGAAACCATGCAACTTCAGCCAACAAAGTATATAACGTCAAATCAAGTTCTTTATGAATGATTGTGTGTTGAAATCATACACATTCTTCATCATTCTATCACATTAAATCACATGTTGATATCTACTCTACTTGATTATTTTGGAATACTGCCACCACTTATCTAGTCACAGAAAGTACCAAGTCAGCTAGGAGTTGTGTCAATAAAATTTTCATGGGACATTTTTTTGTCAAAACTGTCTTCTCCAACATCACGAGAAGTACAATAAGCAAATATTTTCATTTGGAAATGGTCTATTTCGTTATTTTATACAAATATGTTCTCTAACTCCGTCACTGACCTAGTCAGATAATAACTGCAGAATCTGCCAATCTTCCTCACAAACACCATGAACCTCCAACCATCTATCTTCGATAGAGATGCATAGGATACCCAGCTCCTATGTGCCTTCCATTCATTTCTTTACATCACTGGAGGCCATGTTTTTCAGCTTATGTAATTCAACTATGGCAGTTAAGTCTAATGGCAACAACTAACAACTCTAGTTAGGGCCAAATTTTAACATGCTTTTCTTACTTCAAGTTCATGGACAAAATGTTAACATGCTTTTCTTACTTTCAGTTCACGGACATAGAAAATCAACAGTGTCATAGGAACATCTTTAGTGGACTGCCTGACTTACTGTTTCCCTTGCACATGACATTCAATTATTCATTCATTCCATTCATTCATTCATTCATTCATCCATCCATCAACACATTGTATGATACATGAACAAACAAAAAAACAAAAAAAACGCCCTTCAAATGAAGAGCTAAGTGAGAAGTAAACTCCATACATGCATCACTTGCAAACTAGTCACCAAAGCAACAGACAAGCTACCCTTGAAGTGGTGAAAGAGGTGGACATGCTTAGCAGTAACAAAGATGTACATCTTGCTGTCTCTGGACAAGTGTGTTTATCAGTTGGAGATACTGACTGTTCATTAAGTCCAAATATGCCAGAAAAGAACAAGTTTTGTGCTGCTAGAAGAAGCATTTTGTGGAAACTACCCTGCTGCCATGTTAAACATACTGATTAAAAATGAAAATGTAATTAATTGTACAAAAAAATGCAAAAACCCTGCTAATTGCCGAGATCAAACAAAATAATACCAGTGCAACAGCCTATGCAAAATGAAGGTAATTACTCAAACCTCACACTAATCTTGCACAGCCAGGCAACGTCATCAGCCCGAGCATACATTTTGGCTGAAGTGAATACCTTGAGCACTGTCTTTTGATCATCAACACCGGCCTTCCTATGCTGCAAAAGGCTGATCAAAATGAGAATGAGAAGAACAGATCCAGCAAGAGTCTTGATTTGTGTTAGACAATAACCAAAAAAAAGTTGATCTCTTAATATGAACATGTCAGTGCTGAAGATTCAATGAAGAAACACCAGAAATGCAGGGACTGTTTGACAAGAGACCACCCATCCTGTTGATGCACAATGCCCATGAAGACTCCATATAAACTCCAATGTGCCATGCCATGAGGAAACTTGCAAGTACTAATTCTGGCTTGGTCCTGTCCAGGCACTCCTAGTCACAGGTTTTACAAGGACCTGGCAGAGAAAGGCTGAACACAAAGACTGCAGTAAGAACACGGAGCTCTTCCAACACAAGAATATCCAAGAGCAGTGGAAGGACATGCCCGAGTGCTCAGAAGATCATGTCTCACTGAGCACATGTACAACTGTTGGTGAAAAGTCCTCGAGCTACGAATCGAGAAAAGACAACCTTTAGAGGACATGCCATTGTTGATCAAATACACACTCATAACTATCTTGAAATCAGCAGAGCACGAAATATTTCAGAGTGCACAGTTAGGAGATAGAGCCCACAACAACAACAAACTGGGACTGAGCTCAATGGCCAAATACAGATTTGAATTTTGCCTGAACAGGAATAGATGGAATACCAAACCTACACCAAATTCATATACTTCTAATCTGTGCCACTGTGAAGGATTGTGCTCTTGGTCAGTGTCTCCACCCATGGCTTCAACAATCATGTGATAATCAGAACTGAACCACAAAAAGTGTCTTCGCATGTGTTCCAGACACAATGCCCTCATAAACTTAACTCCTGCAAACTGAGCCATATGGGGATGAGATGAGAACTCAATGTGCCAATCAGCAAACATTAATGAGGTAGGAATCATGTTTTCATTTAACAAAATAATTCATGACACTATTGAGAACAGAGGTAAAACATTTCATTACATAACTATCGGGCTGAAACTGCTCAACATTCATGCCATGATAGTGCAACACTACTTTTATGATACCTCGCAATGCACATATTCAACACCTTGAAATGTACATATTCAACACTGCAAACAGCCTGCTTAAGAGAAATTAAACCACAGCCTTTGCACAGGAAGAATGGCAACAATATCAAACATGACTGGACATGGAGATAATGACGGGCAGTGTCTGATAATTCACAAGCTGTCCACACTAATCCATCAATATCAAATGCCAATTTAAATTATTTGATTAGACGATGATGAAGTTAGTCTTTCACCAAGAAACGTTTATTCCTGTCTGCACCTTTCATTCACCAAGCCGTATGGGAAAAAACAATGTTCCTTTAGCAACACATCTTGCAAATCACAAGTCAACAAGCACTCAGTAAATTTTAGCATTGTCCATGGCAGCAGTTCACGAGAGAGAGAGAGAGAGAGAGAGAGAGAGAGAGAGAGAGGCCAAGACAAATACACCAAATTCAGTCACTACACTTTGGTCAAACAGGCAGTTCTGTCATCCTTCTTCCATTTAAAGTCTTTCTTACCACAGTTCTAAATACATCACTCTCTGTTCCTAGTTGCAACCTTCTACATGTATGTTGATGTTCTGACACCACTGACTGAAGAGCTTCCAAATCCAATCCAGAACATGGGGTTCACTTCTAATCCAGATAACCTTTTCTGAAGGTCTTCCATTTTCCAATCCAGATCGAATCCTTTCAAACTCCAGTCCAGATGGAAACCTTTCTTGTTCCACTCTGTATCAAAGGGAGCTTCTTCATTCCACTTCTTGTGTTTCTCTTTTCAAATCCATGAAGATGTTTCAATGTGTTGTTAAATATAGGGACTTGCAAGTCATGCCTAATTACTGCTGAGAGAAATACTGATCTTTTCCATCCAAATGAGAGTGGATCCTTTTCATTGTAGTCTGGACCATTCACATTTCGATCCACACCGACAAAGGACTTCGATGCACCTTGCTCAGCAGTCTCCTTGAAGCAAGAATGGACCAAGAAGACTTTGGTGTTTCATAATACCTTGATGAAGCAGACCATCGAATATATGGAGACATAATTTCACAAAGACTCTGATGCTTAGCTTCTACTACTTGACCTGTAGATTACTGGAGTGCTAAGGGAGACGACAGGAGGAGAATTCAGCACCGAGTGTGTTTACATGAAAAATACAGGCAGAAAGAAGCAACCGAAGCAGCAGAGAAAAAAAGAACCTCTCAACTGACTGCACTATTTCAAGCTTGTTCCCATAGACAAGCTTCTGGAACAAGAGATGTTTCCAGATTCACTTACTACTCTATTGGCCTGCCAACAAATTATCAGTTGAATAACCTACTTTCTAAGCATTCATCAATGATAAGAGATGTGGAAATAGAGAAAGAACAAGAATAGCCAGGCAAAGTATGCCGGGGGGGGGGGGGGGGGGGGGGGGGGGGAGGGAAAATGTTGTCCAAGAAAGTTCCTGGCCTTCAGCACACTTGAGTCCAAGAATCCATTCACTCTGCCTTCTCCACAAAGCTGCCAGGGAACATTCCAGTCTTGCCAGTCTTTTCATGTGTGCCCTTGTACCAGCCATCCTCCCGCTTTTTGTGCACATAGATAATGTCCCCCACTGTCAGCTCCAGCTCATGCTCTGTTTGAGGGGGGTAGGACACTATACACCTGTACCTGGAAAACAAAGGGACAAATGAAAAATAACTAGGACCCATGTATCTAGCATATTATAAAGATACCAAAGACAGTTAATTTATCAAAGTTGGGTTATTTACAATTACTCTTTCCATCGTGAAATAAATTAACTGTTCTCCCAAGAAAAACAGCACTGCTCACTGCAGAGTTTTCAACTGCATTCATTCATATTCTTCAGTAATGACAACTGACAAACTGAAGTGGTTTTCAATTGAATGACCTAAAATTTCACTCCCCCTCCTCCTCTTTCTTCTTCATCTTTTTTATTTCTTCTTTATCTTTTTTTTTCTTCTACTTCTTTCTTCTTCTACTTCTTTCTTCTTCTTCTTCTTCTTCTTCTTCTTCTTCTTCTTCTTCTTCTTCTTCTTCTTCTTCTTCTTCTTCTTCTTCTTCTTCTTCTTCAGCAGCAGCTGCTGCAGCAAGTATCCATTTCATCTCATGCCTCTGAAAAGGCAGCTTTTGTTGGCATTTTTGACTTCATCTCTTATTACTGTGTAGCATCACTCCAAACACTTTCTGAGGATTTTCAAACCTGGCTGCTGAATAATATTGCCTAGTGCATTGTGAGCAGTATACAAAATGACTGAAGGAACGGTGTATCAAAGTAACTGGAACAAAATGCTTTAAAAGTGAATACCCTAACTGGGTGTGATGGATAATTTGCAAAAGGAAAATGTAATCCACATTTCAATTGGACAAAAGTTCTACAGTCTAACACTCCAGTTATATTTTCCTTTTGCAAATGCCCACCACACCTACATGTAGTGAAGGTGTTTACTACTACTGCCTACTGTACATCAAGCAGGGAGAAGTAACAGCTGAAGATCAAACTCCACATGCCTACATAGAGTCCAGCTTCCTCATGCCATGGGCGTGTTTGTTAGGCATAGAATCTCAACAGAATCTCGAGGGCTAGGTGTTGCCTACGTTTCTCATTACCCGTAGGTGTGTCTCGCTCGCACTCAACTAGTCGTCGAGGCGAGCCACTTGCGTAACAAATGCGTCCCATGTCTGCACCATTCCACAGAGGAACCCGCATCCACAGCTCAAGCACTCACCTCTCCCTGGCCAGAGGCTTGGGGCGGCTGGGCCGGGCACTGTATGGGGCTTGAGCGTGGGGGGAGGGCGTGGAGTCCAGGGAGGCAGTCTTACGGTGCTGGCTGTCCCCCGTGGCGCCCTGACTGCTGTCAGAGGGATAGGAACCAGATCTGTAGGAAACGGGGCAAAAAAGGGATCCCATCATGCACATGCCCATGCTGTCAGGAGTGTGAGTGGGTCAGGGGTCATGGAGTGACATGAGTAGGGTGGGTGGAGGATGTAGGTCCACAGCATTCTAGGCAATCACAGTTCAAACAGGGACAAAGGTGACAAATCTCTTGGGCAAAATAACAAACACAACATTCCTTCAACAACAAAAACAACCAAAAACAAAGATTGTGTTAGTGGTGTCAGTCAAAGAGTATGTCAAGTAATGTGCATCATGCCTATTGCCAATATTTTAACTCATTCGCGGCGCGTAGCCTCATATGAGGCTACGCGCCGAACATAGTCGTTAGCGGCGCGTAGCCTCAATAGAGGCTACCACATTAGCATATTTTTGCCCGCTTGCAACAAGGAAAATATGGTATAGGGAACTAGCCTAGTCTTGAATTCGTCTCTGTACTATGGTTTGCCAGCTTTAGATCCACACAAAGATCTTTCCCGGCCAGACCATAAATTTTATCAGCAATGCACTACGAGGCGCGAAGTAAACAGCAATGGCGGCGTAGCGTCGATTGCAGCGCGAGATGGATGAACGAGTGGAAATTGCTATAGAGGAGGGTTCTGATGCTGAAGTGAATGCTTTGTATGAGATAGGAACTGATGTAGATGATCCCTTTCATGATGATGATGATAGTGGTGATTTTCCTCTCGCTAATGACGAGGTATCAGACAGCGAGGATGAGAGCGAAGTTGTCAATGTGGCTGAAACGAGGTCGAGCTCGCCATAAGCTGCTCTGTAGTTCATTGTAGGCTCATATTGGTTGTAACTCGGGACTAATATACACAATCATCACAAAATTTCTCCAGTGTGTTTTTGTGATGATCCCTTTCATGATGATGATGATATTAGTGATTTTCCTCTCGCTAATGATGATGTATCAGAGCGAGGATGAAACTACGTCGAACTCGCCATCAGCTGCTGGGTAGTTCATTGTAGGCTCATATTGGTTGTAACTCAGGACTAATACACACAATCAACACAAAATTTCTCCAGTGTGTTTTTGTGCCATGTTTTGAAGTTCACTTTTTTTTTTAGAGCTCTAGACCAAGAAACAAGCAGTAGGCACTATGAGAAAGAGAGCTGGGTCAAGGACCTAATTTTTTCAAAATAGTGACTCTACTTACTTTCATGGCAAGTCTAGTGTTTTCTTAGCTCGACAAAGTGCAGCATTTGGCTAGTTTTGGCAAATAAAGACCTTTGTAGCCATACCACGTTTAGCTTTGTAGCTACAGTATTTATTTTACAACGATTTTTCAAACTTGGTCCATTTTCCTGCGATTCCAGGGGACAGACGCACTAGAAATTCTGCGCCTTGAATGAGTTAAAACAAGTTTTCAATCCAAAATCCATGCATTCAACGGGCAGTTACATCAATAGTAGTTGCACATTTCAACTTTCCATTTGAATTGTCACAAGAGCTGTCCATGATGATCCTAACAAAAACTGAACCACACATTTGATTCCACATCTACAGGCATTCATTTTTTCCAAACAGAAATAATATCTGCAGCAGCTATCAATGTATACAAATTCCAGGTGCAGACATGTAAAGATCACTGACAAATATGAAATAATCACAAAATCAAAACTGTTTTTAAATCAAAGAAAAGAAAAAGAACAAGAAGGGCAAAGCCCATACGACTCACATGCTTGACCATGACTTTTACATGACCTTGACCTTTACATGACCTTGACCTTCAGGTGACCTTCAAGGTCAAGATCAAACAACTAAACCTAGCAATGACATCATACATTAAGAACTGCTTCACACATTTTTCCTACCAAAATACATGTGACCTTGACCCAAGGTCAAGGTCATCCAAGGTCATGCAACACAAAGCTGTTAATTCAAGACATAGGAAGCACAATGGTGCTTATTGGCACTTTCTACCATGAGATATGGTCACTTTTAGTGGTTCACTACCCCATTTTGGTCACATTTCATAAGGTTCAAAAAGACCTTGACCTTGATGATATGTGACCAAATGTGTCTCATGATGAAAGTATAACATGTGTACTAAAATGTTATGAAGTTTGGAAGAGTTATCTTCCATAGTTCAGGGTCAAGGTCACTTCAAAATATGTATACAATCCAAATTTAAAGAGCTCCTGTAACCTTGACCTTGAAGCATGGTCAAGTCACAGTGTATGTTTTGTGAGGCCTTGTCATCCTACACCATCATAGTAGGTGTTGATAGACTTAATAGTCTCCGAGAAAAATCCAACGTTAAAGTTTTTTACGGACGACAGGACACCCGGACAAACGGTGACCTTGACCTTGATGATATGTGACCAAATGTGTCTCATGATGAAAGTATAACATGTGTACTACAATGTTATGAAGTTTGGAAGAGTTATCTTCCATAGTTCAGGGTCAAGATCACTTCAAAATATGTATATATATATAATTCAAATTTAAAGAGCTCCTGTGACCTTGACCTTGAAGCGAGGTCAAGTCACTATGTGTTTTTTGTGAGGCCTTGTCATCCTACACCATCATGCCAAATTGGGTGTTGATAGACTTAATAGTCTCCGAGAAAAATCCAACGTTAAAGTTTTTTAAGGAGTTCAGAACGCCCAGACGCCCGGACGCCCGGACGGACAACACGGGTGACCTAGTATGAAAGTATAACATGTGTACTACAATGTTATGAAGTTTGGAAGATTAATCTTACATAGTTCAGGGTCAAGGTCACTTAAAAAAATATGTATACAATCCAACTTTAAAGAGATCCTGTGACCTTGACCTTGAAGCAAGGTCAATCAAACTGGTATCAAAAGATAGGGATTACTTCGCCCTATAAACCATATATAGGTCAGGTATCCAATCTCAGAAACTTCAGTCAAAAATTGGGAAAATTTGAAAAATGGCTGTTTTTTAGATGGCCCCTGCGACCTTGTCCTTGAAGCAAGGTCAAGTCACTATGTATGTTTTTGTACGCCTTGCCATCATACACCATCATGCCAAATTGAGTGTTGATAGACTTAATAGTGTCCGAGAAAAATCCAAGGTTAAAGTTTGTACGGACGCCCAGACGCCCGGACAGACGAAACGGGTGAGTACAGACTCACTTTTGCTTCGCATGTGAGTCAAAAAGCAAGGTACCAAGGAACAAAAGAATTCATCACACAACTGACACTCATGTCAAGTGGAAGAGAGCTGTTGTCTTCCGTCCCATCCTTTAGTGGCCCTACAACACAAAGCAATGGACACACAAAGCCTGCTGAGGACAAGATGAAAGAGGGCACAGACTGGCAAGAGCAGACTCCTAAAATGAGGTGGACTAAAATCTGGTTTGCAGATTACATGGCAGGCAGGCAGGCATTTTACTCATGCTGTTGGACTTGCTGGCATCACGTGCACAGTCTCAATCTAGTGTTCCAAGTGTATGTGTTTGCACACACCCATACATGATTCTGTGCACATGTGCTTGTGGTGAGTGTGCATGTGTGTGTGCATGAGAGTGTGTATGAGTACATGTTCCTTATGTATATTTACATAATACGTCATAAATCCAATCCTGAAAGTCGTCTGCAGACAAGGTGGGCGGGCAGTGTACCTGGTGTGGGCGGCAAGGGCGGCATCGCTGGGTAGAGTTCCTCGAGGCGTGGAGCTTTCTGCCTCCATAGCAGGAGACTTGGATTTCTTGCTCTTGCTGTAGAGCAGTTTGACTAAGCTCTTCTTCTCTCGCTCCTCTTTCTTCTTCTCTCTCTGCAAGATGGGACATAAGTAACATCCATGGCTGTTCATGAACTGTACACCATAGTAAGTTCATTGCTGTGGCAAGAATGTGTAAACTAATAGAAATTTTCAGTGATACATGCACATACACATTCACTTGCACACACACAAGCATGCACACAAAGAAACATACACACACACACACACACACACACACACACACACACACACACACACACACACACACACACACACATAAGCACCTATGCATACAAGTATATTCCCACACAAACATGGCAACATAACTCCCTGTGTGCATGCGCACATACACACACACACACACACACATACATATACACACATATACACACACACACACACACATATACACACACACATATATACACACACACACACACACATAGATACATACACACACACACACACACACACACATATAGACACATACACACACACACACACAAATCATAATGTGCACCTATGCATACAAGTATATATTCCAACACAAACATGGCAACACAACTCCCTGTGTGCATGCGCACAAACACACACATATATATACACACACACACACACACACACACATACATATAGACACACACATACACATACATATAGACGCACACAAAAAAGCAGCAGTGGCAGCAAAGAAACCAACTGACTGAAAGAACAAGAAAAGGCAGTGAGCTGAAATGTACACAAAACATACTGCTATTTTTCTCCACTCCAGAGAGTGAACAAGACTGGTCATATGTCCTCTAGCCACAACAAACCACACAGAAAAGAACCCTCACCCTTTCTCTGTCTTTATCACGTCCCCTATCTCGATCTTTGTCTCTGTCTGAGTGACTGTGGCCAGAGCTGTGATGACAAGCTCCCTGGCTGCTCTCCCCATGCTGTCCCACCACTGCATTGGGAGGTGTGATGGTGGAGGAGGTGGACATGGGGTGCAGCGCAGCCCCTCCATGCCACTTCTGACTGGAGCTGTGAGTGCTGGAGGCGTGGCTGCTGGGGGCGTGGCTACTCAAGTGAGCACTGGCCTGGGCACCCCCCGAGGGGGGAGCAGCATGAGCACCTCCAACTGCACTGTGATTGTGAGCACTGCTCGAGCGCTTGGAGGCTCCTCCAGCCCCACTACGACTGCTTGAGTGCTTGCTAGAGCTCCCAGAAGCAGATCCTGAAGAGTTTTTGGCAACACGGGGGAGGAGGGGGGGAGGGACACTGCTGTTGCCGCTGGAGACAGAAGAAGGGCTCCTGTTGCTATGGGAACCAAGGCTTGTGGGAGTAGGCACACAGGTGGAGAGTCTGGGAGTAACCTGTGAGGAGGAGCCCAAGAAGGAGGAGTTGGGAAGAGGGGGTACAGGCACAGTGGCTCGCACATTGGAGACATTGGGGTTGACTGGCTTGAAGGCGCTGGATGGCCTGTGAGGCATGAAAAATACAAAAGCAATTCATTAAAATATCTGAATCTTAGAGAAATGAGGTAAAAGTAGAGAAGGATCGTGTTAGAATGAATGCAAGACTACATAAAACCAGTTACATTTTACGAGGGTAAACACTTTGCAACTTTTCTCTCTGTAGTGAAGAAGAAGAAGAAGAAGAAGAAGAAGAAGAAGAAGAAGAAGAAGAAGAAGAAGAAGAAGAAGAAGAAGAAGAAGAAGAAGAAGAAGAAGAAGAAGAAGAAGAAGAAGAAGAAGAAGAAGAAGAAGAAGAAGAAGAAGAAGAAGAAGAAGAAGAAGAAGAAGAAGAAGAAGAAGAAGAAGAAGAAGAAGAAAAGCTCCACAGCAGTTCATACAGGTACAAGTTACATCCCATAGAGACGAGAAGAAAGTTTGCAATATATCAGTTTCTTTAGTCCCAATACTGGAAGGTTAAATAAATAAATAAATAAATATTTTAAAATAAATCATTTTTAAAACAAAACAAATAAAAACCGCTGGCGCTGAACCTCCAGGTTTTGGAGAAAAAAAAGAAGATTGGGTTCGAACCCGCAACCTCTCGAGAAAAGAGGAGGAAAAAATGCACACACACACAAACACAAAAAACCAGGTCGGGTTCGAACCCACAACCCCTCGAAAAAAGAGAAGAAAAAAAAGTTTCAGCACAGAATCGAACCTGGTCATGCATGACCAAGAGCCCAATACTCTACCAACTGTGCCATTGAAAACGTGTATGTATATGAAGCATTTATAACGACCTTGTCACAAACCCCCGTGGTTCGTATTTTGCACTGTAAATTGTAGAAAAATGGATGATAGCATGAACTGTTTGGTATTTCATACGGATCTAACCCATCAACGTCAATATTCTTCTCATAGTATCGCATTTTGGCGTCTGCTGGTAGAGGTTCAACATCGAAGCGTTTTGCTGAAGTAGGATAGATAACTCTGTTTGACTCGATGTCATTACGCTGAAAATTAATGGTCGTTGTCCCCAACATTTCCGGGACAGGGATTGATTAAATCATCATATTTTTGTGACACTGAGACCAGACCATCAAAACAATTAGCACTAGGCCTTGAATCAAATCGTCGTACGAGATCTTACGTTGACTGCAAATGTGCAACAGTGCCGAGTGATTGTGTCGACATTCAGTTAGTTCGCTAGGCGATTCCACCACGACAACGGCAAAATTCTAACGCATCATGAAGAAGGCTGAAATGGTCGGTGTCGGTGGTCGTTGTGACTTTTGACCGGTACTGTACTCCATGCACCTTAACGGTCCGTGTGATTCGGGTGTAATCTTAAGCTTAACGACGTTTATTGGCAGTATTACACCCGAATCACGCAGCTGAGTGCGAGAATCTGCGTCACGTGTCTTCGTCTATTTTCATGGCTGGAGAGTGCCTGTGGCTAAAGTGCGTTAGAATCGTGCCCTTTTCACCCTCATTCCAGGCTTTCAACCAGCGAAGGCAACGATCTAGATGGTACATATACTTTACCGGTTTCACAAATGGAATGAATTTGACGCCAACACAGCGTAGTATCGCTTTTTTGCGTCTGCTGGTAGACGTTCATAATACAAAGAAGCCAAATGCTGTTTTGTGAACGTAGGAAAAGAGTTTGACTCGATTAGGCTCTCACATCTATTGACTATGGAGGGAGGTGCTTCGGAGTGTACGAAATCCATTATCCTGAAAATTCTACTCGCAAATGACGTCACGTTATACTACGTCAAATGATGACGTCACAGATTTTGCAAAATGGAGTCTGTTGAATTGTTTTCATTGAAACACCAAAATGTAAAAAAGTCACTTTCTTTTAAAACCTCGATTCTGAAAATTTGATAATATTGAATGGGACCTAACTTCCAGTCAGTGTGCAAAATCTCAAGGAAATCCATCCAGTAGTTTTTGAGATATAGGCCGTGGAGACGGGACAGACAGACACACAGACACACAGACAGATAAAGTCTGTAGGACCTCCAGTAAACCTGGAGGGATAAAAATCTTTATACGCTCATGACAAATTAAAAACTCATGAACACATAACAAAACTAATGCAAACTATGTACATTTCCATAGGCAGATACAAAAGATAATCTTTGCACCTCAAATGTAACACAGCTAGAGAAGCTCAATGCTTCCTTCATCAGCTGGAACCCCCTGCCCCTGGCTGCTGGGCTTTCAGGGCCTACTCCAGTAGCTCTGCCAGGGGTTCCTACTATAGAAGTTTCAAGGATGCATTCTCAGCAGGGTCAGAGGATTCAAATTATTGACTCCTGCCTATCAAAAGCTCACCTGACTATCTGTACATAGTTTCCAGGAAAGACACCCCGAGTGCCAGTGCGAAGACACTGTCCCTTGTACCATCCATCCTGGCACTTTTCTGAAATCGGAGGAAGAACGTTCGCGCGTGCGCCAGTGCCTCCGCCCCGCCCACTTGTCCTGTGCCAGGTTGTCAAGGTGGCCTCTGAGAGAATCCTGGCCTGGAACTGCCCTGACTGCATCCAGATCGATAGTACACCTTACCGTAATGCAGAGGACACCATACCGACATTGGACGCAGTAGGCAAAGTCTACATCATGCGGAGAAGTGGTCGTATCCCACTAAAGATCCCCAAATCCTGCCGAATTGGAGCCGCCTCTGCCCTGTCCGACGCGATTGACCGGGCTCTCGACACCAATGCCGCAGACGATTGGCTCCACCTGTGTTGCTTTGCCCCACTGGCTCTTAGGCTTCAGCTAGACCCTCAAAGCGAGAGCAGATCGACGGTCGCCCAACTGAGGAAAAACATCTCCGCCTATTCCACCCGTACCCCTCTTTTGTCCGTCTCGACCATCTCCCAGCCACAGCCTGCTGCAAGTGAGAGCCATGAAGCATCTGTAAAGAAACTCCGAGCCAGAGTCAACAATAAGTTGAAGGAAGGCGATGTCGCAGCCGCAGTCAGAATCGTCGCATCCAATGATTCTGCCCTCGCTGTGACACCCGAGGTTTTAGCTTCGCTCCGCCTCAAACACCCTGCCGCCCCTTATGACTTAACACCACCAGTCCCAACAACTGGAGTTACTGCTCTACATGCGACGGAGGAAGACGTTATGGCTGCCCTTCGTTCGTTCGCCGGAAGTAGCAGTGGTGGCGTCGATGGTCTCCGCCCTGGCCACATCAAGGACCTCGTCTCGCGATCCACGGCCGAAGCTGGGGCAAGTCTCCGTCGCTCTATCACCAACCTGGTGAATCGTATCCTTGCCGCCGACATCCCGGATGTCGCCAGACAACTTCTCTTCGCTGCCAACCTGACCCCCCTCAAAAAGAAGGATGGTGGGATACGGCCCATCGCTGTGGGCAATACCTTCCGCCGGTTAGCCGCTAAGGTGGTGTGCCGACCGATAGTGCGCCGTCTCAGTGCTGAGTTCAAGCCGGTCCAACTGGGTGTCGGGGTGAGGGGCGGATGCGAGGGTGCGGCTCATGCAGTCCGCAGGTTCGTGGAGCGGCGCGGGGACGCCGGCCCGGCAGTCATCGTGAAGCTCGACATGAGAAACGCATTCAACAGCGTCCGCAGAGACCGACTTCTCGAAGCCTGCTTAAAACGGGCACCGGAAGCCTACCCACTCGTGCACCTGGCCTATCATCGCTCCTCTACCGTTCTTGCCGACGGCAAGGAGATCGAGTCGGCTACCGGCGTTCAACAGGGAGACCCCTTGGGACCTATGCTGTTCGCCGCCACAGTCGACGAAGTCGCCCGTGGTCTCACGTCCGACCTGAATGTGTGGTACCTGGACGACGCCACGATTGGTGGAAACCCTGCCTCCGTCCTGCACGATGTCGAAACCGCCGTTCGCAGACTGAGCTCCCTCGGCCTGGAGGTCAACCCGGATAAGTCGGAAATCGTCAACGTTGGTTTCCCCGCTGAGCAATTCGCCGCCCACTTGGCCAATTTTAGACCTGTCCTGCCTGGTGTCCGAGTGACGGAGCTGGACCATCTGGAACTGCTGGGCTCACCAATTAGTGCGATCGCGACGTCGGCTACAATAGTAAAAAAGACAGATGATCTGCGCTCCATGACGACCCGTCTCGAATACCTCGATTCGCATCCTGCTCTGTTCCTCCTCAGGAATTGCTTCGCGGCGCCGAAACTCCTTTATACACTCCGAAGCTGCCGAGCATACACCGCCGAGGCAGAGCTCCTCGAGTTTGACAGTGTCCTGAAAAAGGCCGCCGAACGCCTCCTCAACATCGCTTTCGACGACACGGGCTGGCGACAGGCGACGCTACCACTGGCCGAGGGTGGCGTAGGCCTTAGGACCGCCAGCGACTTGGCACTCCCTGCTTTCCTGGCCTCTGTCTACTCTAGCGAGCGGCTCGTCAAAGCCATCCTTGGCCAAAACACGGATGGCGATTCATCTCCAGTGGACGCAGAGGACGCTCTCGGCCGTTGGAGACAGAAGGGGCTCCCATATGCCGATATCCCGGAATCCCAGCACAGTTGGGATCGCACTGCCAGTCGAGCTGTCGCGAACGAGCTCAGACCCCGTCTTAACCAGCATCGTTTGGTTTGTCTGGGCTCGGCCGCACAACCGAACAGCGGATGCTGGTTACACGCCATTCCCGCCACTTCGCTCGGCACCCTCCTAGACGACGAGACGCTCAGGATTGCTGTCTCTCTCCGCCTCGGCCAGCAGATGTGCCAGAGCCACCCCTGTCGATGCGGCAAGACGGTCGACACCTACGGCTTGCATCCGCTTTCATGCCGCTACAGTGCCGGGAGATTCCCACGCCACGCCGCTCTCAACGACGTCATCAAACGGTCGCTCGACTCCGCAGGCCTGTACTCCGTTATGGAACCGGTTGGCCTCGACAGAGGAGATGGGCGACGCCCCGACGGCATGACTGTCTTCCCATTTAAGAACGGCAAGTCACTTGTTTGGGACGCCACCTGCTCTGACTCTTTCGCGCCGTCTTCAATGACAGATTCTGCTATCGACCCAGGGAACGCCTGCCGGACAGCCGAAGGTTCGAAGAGGAGGAAGTACGCCTCTATCTCGGAAAGGTACCACTTCGTCCCGTTTGCTGTTGAAACAACCGGAGTAGTCGGACCGGCAGCAACGGAACTCATCCGAGAGATCGGCCAACGGATTGCACTGTCGACAGATGACCCACGCCAGACACAGTTCCTTTTCCAGAGAATCTCGCTGTCAATTGTGAGGGGCAACGCGTTCGCGATCACATCGTCGGCCAAGCGTGAGGCTGCCCGTGACCCAAAGCCGAGGGGTTTTCCCCGCCCCTGATCCTGGCGGCTGCGTTTAGACAACTTGCCTAAATTGATGTATTCTTTCCCACCTGGAACTTTCTAGGGTTGGGGTGAGAATTGAGCGCTCTTTGCCTCTTCCGAGCACCTACAGATGTAGTGCAGCGCTTCATTTGTTAATCTTCTGCGCCCCATGTTGTGTTGATAGACGCTAAGAAAATGTTTTCTTTGCCATAGACATCGTTTATGCACGTTTAAATGTATTCTGCATGAATTCTCCTGGCATATAGGATCGAAATTGTACTTGCAAATGACGTCATGCTATTAATGACGTCAAATTTGGCTTTGCCGTCAAATGTCATTTCAATCATTTTTAGACCGGTAATTTCGAGAATACGACCTTCTATTCACCCTCTTCAAAAATCTCCTCGCAACTGACCGTGTCACGTTATACGACGTCAAATGATCACGTCACAAATTTTGCAAAATGGAGTCTGTTGAATCGTTTTCATTGAAACACCAAAATGTAAAAAAGTCACTTTCTTTTCAAACCTCGATTCTGAAAATTTGATAATATTGAATCGGACCTAACTCCGGTCCAGTGTGCAAAATCTCAAGGAAATCCGTCCAGTAAGTTTTGAGATATAGGCCGTGGAGTCGGGACAGACACACAGACACACACACACACACACACACACACACACACACACACACAGACAGATAAAGTCTGTAGGACCTCCAGTAAACCTGGAGGGATAATAGTAAACAGAAGATATGGAAAAACGTTGTCTCGCCACAGATGTTGTGATGTGATGTTGTGATGATGTGATTTTGTGATGTGATGTGGTGATGTGGTGATGTTGGGTTGTGATGTTGTGATATGACGTTGTGAAGTTGTGATGTGATGTCCTGATGTGATGTGATGTGATGTTGTGTGTGATGTGATGTAATGTTGTGATGTGATGTTGTGATGTGATGTGATGTTGTGATGTGATGTTGTGATGGTGTGATGTGATGTTGTGAGGTGATGTTGTGGTGTTGTGGTGTAATGTTGTGATGTTATGCTTTGATGTTATGATGTAGTGTTCTGATTTGATGTTGTGATGTTGTGATGTGATGTTGTGATGTGATGTTGTGATGTGATGTTGTGATGTTGTGATGTGATGTTGCGACAGAATGTGATGTGATGTGATGTTGTTATGTGATGTGATGTTGTGATGTTTTGATGTTGTGATGTGATGTTGTAATGTGATGTGATGTTGTGATGTGATGTGATGTTGTGATGTGATGTTGTAATGTGATATTGTGATATGATGTTTTAATATGATGTAATGTTTTGTTGTGATGTTCTGATGTGATGTTTAGATGTGGTGTGATTTGACGTTGTGATGTTGTGACGTTGTAATGTGATGTGATGTTATGATGTGATGTGATGTTGTGATGTGATGTAGCTTTATGATGTGATGTTGTGATGTTGTGTTGTGATGTGATGTTGTGATGTGGTGATGTAATGTTTTGATGTCATGTTGTGATTTGATGCTGTGATGTGGTGATGCGAAGTTGTAATGTTATGTTGTGATTTGACCATTCCTCATGACCTAAATGTTCATGATACATTGATATTTCGCCTGAAACTAAGTAATCATGAGTAGAAACCGATGTTAACCATGCTTTATGTTGAATAAAGGCATATTTCTAGGTTACCGCTTTCACAAAATCAATCAACTGGCTCAACCAAATATTGTATCCAAATCTTGCACTGTTCGGATGAATGAAACTGTCGGAAAACTCTTTGCTCGTGTTTCTTGTTGACCCAGAATCTGAAGTCAATAGAAGCTGGACGAAGGTGACCCGTGTTTCCATTTCAGTTCTACGAAACGGTGCACGACGCTGCCGGAATCCGCCCCCACCAGTACACGAAGTAGATGCCCGACGGTCACCAGACGTGTGTGTCTACAGGGCTGATCTTCCACCATAAGCCTCTGTAGGGCAGACACCCAACATGCTCTGTCGCTGGAAATGCGTCTCCGATATAAAGCGCATGACAACAAACATTGTCTTTTGTTTTGATTCGAGTCCCCGTTTTGTCCGGGGGGTTTCATATATGTGTGTGTGTGTGTGTGTGTGTGTGTGTGTGTGTGTGTGTGTGTTTGTGCGTGTGTGTGTGTGTGTGTTTATGTTTGTGTGTATGTGTTATTGTGTGTGTGTGCCTGCATGCATGCATGTGTGGGTGTGTGCGTGTGCGCGCGAGCGTATGCTTCTGTGTTTTTGTGTGTATGCATGTGTGCATGCAGGCGTACGTGCGTTCGTGTGTGATTGCGTGAGTGCATAAAATTATTTTGACAGGCTGCAGAGCGTCAACATTTTCTCACCGTGCAAAGATGTGCAATACATCACGTAGAGGCTGGGGAAATATGGAGAAGTGTCCGGAGAGTACAACAACAGAAAAGAGAGGGAGAGATAAAGGTGTTCTGTTTGCACATGGAATGATACAGAACAAGTAAAGCAGACGGTTTTCCTGCTCTCCCAAAGTACTGAACATCCATGGACTATGATTTGATTCATTCTGTGCTACAACTCACGACTACGACAAGACCTTGACAGGGCATCGTCAGTGTTGTGACCATCTCAGTTTCCTTTGGTTTGCTTTCATTTTCCGTGACTGCATTCAAGTCTTATAATTGCACCGATATAACAATGCAACCTGTGATTGCCGAGGTCATCCAATCTACAAGCTTTCCTAACACAGAAACAGTCATACACTCAGAAAGACTGACTGAACATGTATACACCGTCAAAGTATCAACTTGGTATTATCCATCAGTACTAGCGCAACGACAGCCAAGGTATAGTTACGCAGTGTTAAACATGCGTTGTCACATTAAACCCCGTTCTGATTTCCAGGTGAAGCAAGTCTTCACGGTTATGACGCAGTACACTGCCACCAGTGTGTTTGTCTGATGTTGCACTCTACTCTCGTTGTACGGGGTTCTCCTAGCTTGCGCTGGGAAATCGATGTGACAAACGCTGGTGGTCGTTTTCGATAAACTTTATTCACGCACTGATCGCTACACAGTGGTGAAAATCAGCACACCGTAATCGTCTTACTCGTAGCAGCTTCACTCTGCGCACAGTGTCGCAGAGGACTCGCTCCTTACAAAGTTAAGCTCTCACCTTAACTCTGTCGTATCTGCTGCTCGTGTCTGACTCGTGTCAGTCGTGTCTGTCTCTCTCTCGCTTTGTCGCTCCTTTTATACCTAACCCTAGATTCCAGATCTTTCGTGAATGAAGCGGCACAGTCTCTAGAAAGTCGAGCTCTAAATCAGCTGACGTCACGTGACACAACAAGACAATTTTAGCCTAACTCGGTCGCGGGTCAGGGCAATGACCTGACCAATATACAAAAATCAACCGTGCCGCGAGTCTCCCGTATGATCCAGAATCTTCATAACAATGACTTACCACTAGCTTGCTACAACCCTTTGCGTTGGAGTTCGTACACCTCTCCTGTTTGCCGTAGACTGTTTTATCTACAAGTTTGTCCGAAGCTGAGCAGGCTCATCAAGACTGGACTCTGTTTTATTTGTGTGCATGTGAACGACTACATTTGTCTTGTTCTTGTGCATGTGACTCACCGTGATATTCAGTTCAGCTTGGAGTTGGAAGACATGCGCCATGTTTCAAAGTGACGTAATGCGATCTCTGACCCAATCCTCACTCAGCACGCGGCTACACGCATGCGTGAATGAAGGTGTTATCGCACCTTCTGTGTGATGCGTTGAACGTTTGGTGCAAAGCGCCACCACGGTGTAGAGGTACTCATCCAGTGTGAAGACAGCCGAACACTGCTGCTGTGCCTGCCTGTGTTTGTTGCCACACCTGCACCTGGTCTCGTTGAGGTGCGTTGCGAGGAAGCGGAGGAGTTGTGTACTTGAATGTGTGGTGATCAAGTTTGAAAAGCAGCCCTGGGGTGACTTTTGTATTTCCTTCTTTTGTAACCTGTCGAGTGTACAATAGCATAGCTACTGCAGGGATTCTGAAACCCCAACTGCCTTTTGTACACAACAAACATGTACAGACATATAAAAAGAAAGAGAGAGAGAGAGAGAGAGAGAGAGAGAGAGAGAGAGACATAGAGAGAGAAAGAGAGTGACAGAGGAAGACAGAAAGAGACACACAAAGAGAGACACATAGAGATATAGACATAGAGAGAGAAAGAGAGTGACAGAGAGAGAGACAGAAAGAGATTAGAGACACAGAGAGAGAGACAGAGAGAGAGACAGACAGAGAGAGACACAGAGAGAGAGAGACACAGAGAGAGAGACACAGAGAGACAGAGAGAGAGAGAGAGAGAGAGAGAGAGAGAGAGATTATTTTCTCGCATGTGAGCACGCGCAAATTGCACTAACGTTTATTCCCGGTATGTGTAGCATGTACATTTGTGCGTGCAGCCAGATCTACCAACAACTGGTCAAGCACGTCTTAGATAACCTGAAGGCTGAATACACCGGTGTTTTTGGCCAAGCATACGTCTCCAAGTATTTGGACAAAGATGGTAGGGATACATTGTTTTCACCTTGACTTATTCCCGCCTGTCCTCTAGCTGCTCAGCCTCTGTTACTTACCTCTCGCTTTCTCGCGCTTTTATCTATGTCTCTATGGTTATGTATCTCCATCTCTGCCTCTTTTGCCCTACCTCTCCCTTCTCCTATGATGTTCTCTCTCTCTCTTTCTCTCTCTCTCTCAATCTCTCTCAATCTCTCTCAATCTCTCTCAATCTTTCTCTCAATCTCTCTCTCTCTTTCTCTCTTTCTCCCTCTCTCAATCTCTCTCAATCTCTCTCAATCTTTCTCTCAACCTCTCTCTCTCTCTCTGTCTCTCTCTCTCTCTCTCTGTCTCTCTCTCTCTCTCTCTCTCTCTCTGTCTCTCTCTCTCTCTCTCTCTCTCTTCTGGCATTCAGAGACACAACCACGCACACAGATGTACACGTACAGTATACACACAAAACCAAGCATGCACTGACATTCATAGTCTCGGTGGTACCCATGGCCAGTTGTTTTGTGTGGCTACACTCCCATAGACACTATATGTACAAGCCAAGGCGCATACACATGTCACTTGTACACAATAATGGAGCCTATTGATGCACCCCCGCATCAGTGGGAACTCCTAGCTGTGGGGCTCTCTGGGCCTGCCACAGTAGCTCAGATAGGCCACACCACAGCAGGCGAGGAGGCCACCGGTGGCATCGAGAAGAAGTAGAGTTTTTGGGGGTGGGGGGGTGGAGTCGGGGGGGGTGGAGTCGGGGGAAGGGGGGGGGGAGTCGGGGTTGGGGGGAGGGGGGGATTTTTTTCTTGCATGTTTCTTTGCCTTGGTTCTAATTCTGAATCATATGCCCTGTGATACAAGCCTCAAGCGTAGCTGTTGGCAGTTTTTATTGCTATGAAATATCACGATAACAGGCAAGGAGTAACAACGAAACAAGTGAATATTATTTTTATTTCGTATGCTTGGCCATTAACAAGACACAGAGAAATTGACATGCACATTCTTTGTTTTAGTTTTTATTCATCATGCAAACACATGTTTGTGTGGAATAAGGATGAATATTTTCAATAGCATGAAGACTCAATGTTGTTGAAACACATGTAATATTAAAATGTGCTATGCTGCATTAGCTGTGAAGGATGTTTCACGGGATTCTTCATTTAAGGAAAGTAGACTCGTATACAGGAATATCACACTCGTATTATTCATTGAACACGTACGTCTTTCAAGGGTTCTTACAATGCCGTACATTCATTTGACTG
The DNA here is from genome assembly GCA_034096865.1 of Theodoxus fluviatilis. Classification (NCBI taxonomy): domain Eukaryota; kingdom Metazoa; phylum Mollusca; class Gastropoda; order Cycloneritida; family Neritidae; genus Theodoxus; species Theodoxus fluviatilis. Next base: position 64,076 of record JAWQFJ010009209.1, on the reverse strand, counting down.
GCGGCCTAAGCAATGTTTGTGGTGGTAAAACCAGTTTTAAGTAGAAGTGGAAACACTTAGGCCTACACATCAACCCCAGTGGAGGTTTTTTCCCCAGCAGGCCTGCACAGCGGCTTAGATTGCCTCTGCCTACAGTAACCTTGCCCAAATTCCATTACCATGCTCAAAGACTACACTCCAGGACACGATAATTATAGTCGCTTACGAAAGAACCTGCTTGTGGACTCGTCTCCACTCTACAACTGCCTTATTTACAACACGCCTCTGTTTTTGCCACTGCGTCCGCGCAGGTCACCTCAACCTCATCAAGCTGCCTCGCACACGTTGTTCAGGTGGCTGTCCTTGTGTCGTCCCAATGTCACCGTAAACCGTTCCCCAACCGAGTGCATGTGACGTAAACACCCGGTATTTAAAGTAGCATGTTCAGTCTAACCTGTGGTATGATTCTGGCGACTGCAAGCCCATTTTTTAAATCTCTAAATACAGTGCAAACATCGCAAAAGCTCATATCTTCGTCCCGTTTTTTTATCTGACGGCTGTCTTTTTTTTTTTTCTCCTTTCCCGCTACCCGTCTCCCACCACCCATTTTCACATGCACTTCTAGCCCACTACCTGCACAGCCTGTTGCTGGGTTATTCTACTATCAGGGTACCACACAGCATGGCAGACGGAGCTGCACTGTTCCTCCTTCTGTTTCACAGCCTGGGCTGCTTTGTTGCAGCTCAAAGAGGTAAGCTCTTACTTTAGATTGTGAACACTACTGCGAGACTGTGTAACCTCAAAATCACATTGTGACCCTCCGCTACGCTATGAGTATTGTGTCATTTGCCGATTTTGAGGTAGTGATTTCCCTGTGGTTGGGGGTAAGAATAGACCCACTGCGTCTCCCTACGCGTTTTGTAAGAGGCGAACAACTAGGGACACCGTGACTCTGAGTTGCTATTATTCCAATTGATTATTTTTATGAGTGTGCGAATATTGGCCTTAGATAGCGCACAAAGGCTGATAGGCCGAAGAACTTCATCCATCCATCCATCCATCCATTCATCCATCCATCCATTCCGTTTAGGATGTCAAATGAGAATGAGAGTGGGCATGACAAGATGTAGTTAAATAGATCCAGAATGTTCTTGCTAAAGGCGTGTTCTCACTGGGCGATGCATGCTCAAGCCTCCTTCGCCGCAGTTTCAACTTGCCGCGTGTAACTATGGACGTTATTCACGCAGCGGCCATTTTGAAATTGAAAACGAGACTAGGTCCGCAAATTTAATGGCGTCCAGCGTCTATGGCGAAACCGAAGGCTTCATCATCACATAGACACTGCTGTGTTCCTTATTGCGAGAACGATGATCGATATGACGAGAACTCTAGACTGTCCTTTTTCAAATTCCCCACAGACAAGAAGCAGAAGAAACTATGGATCTGGAAGATTCGGCGTGATCCTGGCAAAAAAATTCAAGGCAACAAGAGCTTAGATTTAGGTCTTGTAAAAGCAAAAAAAAAGTTAAATCATCTAACCAGAACATTCAAGATCCTCATAAAAAACCATATTTGTCATATCTTTTCATCAACTCAACTACACTTCTTACGAAATAAAGTCATTTCTACAACTTGAGATACGAATAAAAGCGACAAGGCTTCAGATAGTGCCTCACGAGGAGCGCACATGTTTGTGATGTAAAACGTGACCTTCATTACAGTATTACACTACGAGTGATCTTATCCGATACCAGTTGATGTTTTACCCCTCTGCTAAGATTATAATACAACCTTAGGAATATTTGTGTTGGACCTTTTACTGGTGAACGTATTTCATAGCATCAGACAATACTAGCATTGTACACGATGTCAACAGCAGCTAGGCAGGTTCGAGGACAACAATGTATTTATAATCTATCCTGGTGCCGCTGAGGTCCGCGCGTCAGCTATAAATAGAAGTGCGCGAAGCTTGGATTTGTAAAATGTATTTCACGACCTATTGACGCAATCAACATACAGATTTGATAAATTAAGACAGCCCATGGTTATATTAGCGTTATAAATTAACATATAGGCTTACTGACCTTATTTCAAGAAACACCATTCATAATGATCAACACTACGAACCAAGCAGACGAACACGATCGAACCGTAGCCACTACGCCAGCAGACGATCGAGATAACTAAATGTTTCATGTAAAACTCGAATGAGTTGTATTATAATCTTAGCAGAGGGGTAAAACATCAACTGGTATCGGATAAGATCACTCGTAGTGTAATACTGTAATGAAGGTCACGTTTTACATCACAAACATGTGCGCTCCTCGTGAGGCACTATCTGAAGCCTTGTCGCTTTTATTCGTATCTCAAGTTGTAGAAATGACTTTATTTCGTAAGAAGTGTAGTTGAGTTGATGAAAAGATATGACAAATATTGTGTTTTTTTGAGGATCTTGAATGTTCTGGTTATATGATTAAACTTTTTTTTTGCTTTTACAAGACCTAAATCTAAGCTCTTATTGCCTTGAATTGTTTTGCCAGGATCACGCCAAATCTTCCAGATCCATAGTTTCTTCTGCTTCTTGTCTGCGGGGAATTTGAAAAGGACAGTCTGGAGTTCTCGTCATATCGATCATCGTTCTCGCAATAAGGAACACAGCAGTGTCTATGTGATGATGAAGCCTTCGGTTTCGCCATAGACGCTGGACGCCATTAAATTTGCGGACCTAGTCTCGTTTTCGATTTCAAAATGGCCACTGCGTGAATAACGTCCATGGAGCTTGCGGCAAGCACCCTTATCTCGGCATCGACGTCCGTGGTCAGGCACTTCCATGTCCGACGTCCGTGGTCAAGCACTTCCATGTCCGACGTCCGTGGTCAAGCACTTCCATGTCCCATGTCCGTGGTCAAGCACTTCCATGTCCCATGTCCGTGGTCAAGCACTTCCATGTCCGACGTCCGTGGTCAAGCACTTCCATGTCCCATGTCCGTGGTCAAGCACTTCCATGTCCGACGTCCGTGGTCAAGCACTTCCATGTCCGACGTCCGTGGTCAAGCACTTCCATGTCCCATGTCCGTGGTCAAGCACTTCCATGTCCGACGTCCGTGGTCAAGCACTTCCATGGCCGACGTCCGTGGTCAAGCACTTCCATGTCCCATGTCCGTGGTCAAGCACTTCCATGTCCCATGTCCGTGGTCAAGCACTTCCATGTCCCATGTCCGTGGTCAAGCACTTCCATGTCCGACGTCCGTGGTCAAGCACTTCCATGTCCGACGTCCGTGGTCAAGCACTTCCATGTCCGACGTCCGTGGCCAAGCACTTCCATGTCCCATGTCCGTGGTCAAGCACTTCCATGTCCCATGTCCGTGGTCAAGCACTTCCATGTCCGACGTCCGTGGTCAAGCACTTCCATGTCCGACGTCCGTGGTCAAGCACTTCCATGTCCATTCTCGCTTTAGTCGTTGCGGCCCATGCTGCGTCCTGATTGGCTGGTCAGACCGATCTTCTGCGCGTAGACATTTGATTTTTCATGTAGTGAAAAATAAACAAGCTCTGTCCGCCATTTGTATTTCGGTTTGCAACAAAACACTCGTTTTAGATTTACGGACACGCACTAAGAAACTGTAACCAAAGAACAATATTAATTTATCAAAGATGTATGTAGAATAAATCGAAATGTCATTTACCTTGCTACATTACTCACATTTTATTACATGGTGCAAAGACAGTTATTAATATATCAACTCAAATAAGACAAAAGAACTGATCGTCGAGTTCAGAAAGTGCAGCCAATCGCCGCAGCCATTGGTTCTTAACGAAGAAATCGTCGAGCAGGTGGCAACATACAGAAAACTTCGATATGACACTTAACAACAAACTGAACATGCCACAAAGCTTGAATGTCCTGTAGAAGAAAGAGCACCAGAGACTACCCTTCATGAGGAGATTGAACCACTTCAAACTTGACAAAAACCATCATGGAGCTTTTCCATCGCTTACTTCTAGAATATGTTCTGTCGTACTCAATCATCGTGTGGTTCGGTTATCTTGCCAGGCGCAATGCGCAGAGGTAGAACAGAATAACAAGACGATTATCAAAAATCGCAGGAGCAGAGTTCCCTCCCCTCGACACTATCCATCACTCTCTTGTCTCTAACAAATCCCATGACACACTTCAAGACCCTCATCATCCGCTGATTCCACACTTCGTCCTAGCGATATCGGGCACACGATTCATTTCCATGAGGGTTAAGACAAATGGACTTTAAAAACTGCATTTGTACCATGTGCTGTGAGGTTGCATGTGTACCATGTGCTGTGAGGTTGCATGTGTACCATGTGCTGTGAGCTTGCATGTGTACCATGTGCTGTGAGGTTGCATTTGTACCATGTGCTGTGAGGTTGCATGTGAGGCTGCATGTGTACCATGTGCTGTGAGGTTGTATGTGTACCACGTGCTGTGAGGTTGTATGTGTACCATGTGCTGTGAGGTTGTATGTGTACCATGTGCTGTGAGGTTGTATGTGTACCATGTGCTGTGAGGTTGCATGTGTACCATGTGCTGTGAGGTTGTATGTGTACCATGTGCTGTGAGGTTGTATGTGTACCATGTGCTGTGAGGTTGCATGTGTACCATGTGCTGTGAGGTTGCATGTGTACCATGTGCTGTGAGGTTGCATGTGTACCATGTGCTGTGAGGTTGCATGTGTACCATGTGCTGTGAGGTTGCATGTGTAACATGTGCTGTGAGGTTGCATGTGTACCATGTGCTGTGAGGTTGCATGTGTACCATGTGCTGTGAGGTTGTATGTGTACCATGTGCTGTGAGGTTGCATGTGTACCATGTGCTGTGAGGTTGTATGTGTACCATGTGCTGTGAGGTTGCATTTGTACCATGTGCTGTGAGGTTGTATGTGTACCATGTGCTGTGAGGTATGTGTACCATGTGCTGTGAGGTTGCATGTGTACCATGTGCTGTGAGGTTGCATTTGTAAATGTGCTGTGAGCTTGGATTTGTACCATGTGCTGTGAGCTTGCATTTGTACCATGTGCTGTGAGCTTGCATGTGTACCATGTGCTGTGAGCTTGTATGTGTACCATGTGATGTGAGCTTGTATGTGTACTATGTGCTGTGAGCTTGTATGTGTACCATGTGCTGTGAGCTTGCATTTGTACCATGTGCTGTGAGGTTGCATGTGTACCATGTGCTGTGAGGTTCTATGTGTACCATGTGCTGTGAGGTTGAATGTGTACCATGTGCTGTGAGGTTGCATGTGTACCATGTGCTGTGAGGTTGAATGTGTACCATGTGCTGTGAGCTTGCATGTGTACCATGTGCTGTGAGGTTGCATGTGTACCATGTGCTGTGAGGTTGCATGTGTACCATGTGCTGTGAGGTTGCATGTGTACCATGTGCTGAGAGGTTGAATGTGTACCATGTGCTGTGAGGTTGCATGTGTACCATGTGCTGTGAGGTTGAATGTGTACCATGTGCTGTGAGATTACATGTGTACCATGTGCTGTGAGGTTGCATGTGTACCATGTGCTGTGAGGTTGCATGTGTACCATGCGCTGTGAGGTTGCATGTGTACCATGTGCTGTGAGGTTGCATGTGTACCACTTGCTGTGAGGTTGTATGTGTACCATGTGCTGTGAGGTTGCATGTGTACCATGTGCTGTGAGGTTGCATGTGTACCATGTGCTGTGAGGTTGAATGTGTACCATGTGCTGTGAGGTTTGATGTGTACCAAGTGCTGTGAGGTTGTATGTGTACCATGTGCTGTGAGCTTGCATGTGTACCATGTGCTGTGAGGTTGCATGTGTACCATGTGCTATGTGGTTCCATTTTTACCATGTGCTGTGAGGTTGCATGTGTACCATGTGCTGTGAGGTTGTATGTGTACCATGTGCTGTGAGGTTGCATTTGTACCATGTGCTGTGAGGTTGCATATGTACCATGTGCTGTGAGGTTGCATGTGTACCATGTGCTGTGAGGTTGAATGTGTACCATGTGCTGTGAGGTTGAATGTGTACCATGTGCTGTGAGGTTGAATGTGTACCATGTGCTGTGAGGTTGAATGTGTACCATGTGCTATGAGGTTGCATGTGTACCATGTGCTGTGAGCTTGTATGTGTACCATGTGCTGTGAGGTTGCATTTGTACCATGTGCTGTGAGGTTGCATGTGTACCATGTGCTGTGAGGTTGCATGTGTACCATGTGCTGTGAGGTTGCATTTGTACCATGTGCTGTGAGGTTGCATGTGTACCATGTGCTGTGAGGTTGTATGTGTACCATGTGCTGTGAGGTTGCATTTGTACCATGTGCTGTGAGGTTGCATGTGTACCATGTGCTGTGAGGTTGCATGTGTACCATGTGCTGTGAGGTTGCATGTATACCATGTGCTGTGAGGTTGCATGTGTGATATGTGCTGTGAGGTTGCATGTGTGCCATGTGCTGTGAGGTTGCATTTGTACCATGTGCTGTGAGGTTGTATGTGTACCATGTGCTGTGAGGTTGCATGTGTGCCATGTGCTGTGAGGTTGTATGTGTGCCATGTGCTGTGAGGTTGTATGTGTACCATGTGCTGTGAGGTTGTATGTGTGCCATGTGCTGTGAGGTTGCATGTGTGCCATGTGCTGTGAGGTTGTATGTGTACCATGTGCTGTGAGGTTGTATGTGTACCATGTGCTGTGAGGTTGCATTTGTACCATGTGCTGTGAGGTTGCATTTGTACCATGTGCTGTGAGGTTTCATGTGTACCATGTGCTGTGAGGTTGCATGTGAACCATGTGCTGTGAGGTTGCATTTGTACCATGTGCTGTGAGGTTTCATGTGTACCATGTGCTGTGAGGTTGCATTTGTACCATGTGCTGTGAGGTTTCATGTGTACCATGTGCTGTGAGGTTGCATGTGAACCATGTGCTGTGAGGTTGCATTTGTACCATGTGCTGTGAGGTTTCATGTGTACCATGTGCTGTGAGGTTGCATGTGTACCATGTGCTGTGAGGTTGCATGTGTACCATGTGCTGTGAGGTTGCATGTGTACCATGTGCTGTGAGGTTGCATGTGTACCATGTGCTGTGAGGTTGCATGTGTACCATGTGCTGTGAGGTTGCATGTGTACCATGTGCTGTGAGGTTGTATGTGTGCCATGTGCTGTGAGGTTGCATGTGTACCATGTGCTGTGAGCTTGCATGTGTACCATGTGCTGTGAGGTTGCATGTGTACCATGTGCTGTGAGGTTGCTGGATGACTGGAGGAGTACATAAGTCTATGACTCCGCCATGCACCTGTTTACCGCTTGTGAAATCGCTATTTTGGAAAGTTTGCTTGCTTGTGTATGTGCGCGCGCGCGCGCGTGTGTGTGTGTGTGCGTGAGTGTGTGTGTGTATGTGTATGTGTTTGTGAGAATGAGAGAGAGAGAGAGAGAAAGGAGAGAGAGGAGAGAGAGAGGAGAGAGAGAGGGAGAGAGAGAGGAAGAGAGAGAGAGAGAGAGAGAGAGAGAGAGGAGAGAGAGAGAGAGAGAGAGAGAGAGAGAGAGAGAGAGAGAGAGAGAGAGAGAGAGAGAGAGCACGTGCGTGCAGGGGTGATATGTTTTTATGTTTCGTCTCATCAATAGTTCTTTATTATGGGGTTGGTGTATTAGTAAAAAAGATACGGAAGTGGGCGTATGGACCGCCAGCCACCCAGCAACCCACCCAACTCCCCAACAAGCCATCCACCCAGCCACCCACCCATCGACCTACCGACCTACCGACCGACTAATTATGTGGTCGAGGATCGCAATAAAAGCCAAGTTTCAGCCATGTAGCCACCGGATTCTGTCTCAGTCATGTAACTCAGTGTCGCGGAAGTGGCATGTGCACATCACTCCAGTCACCCGCGGTGCATTCGTATGCAGCAGTCCCCGAATACGCGATCACGTGAGTTCACTTCGTCTTCTGTCACATCGGGTACTTCGCCCGACTAGCACCGGTCTTCGAGAGGTCGTTTGGAAACGAATGAAAGTTTACAGCGTTTCCTTTCGCATTCAACGCAGCCAGGCATCACAGAGCGTGAAGCTGCCGGCTGTCGTACATGGTAGTGTCGGCCCACCTGCTACTTGCTGCCTGGCTGTCGTACATGGTAGTGTCGGCCCACCTGCTACTTGCTGCCTGGGAGTTTATGAGTAGACGACGAGGATAGGAAGTGAAAAACTAGAAAAATGTAACATAGAACATATTTTTGAACGTGAAGTGTGAATGCGTGTGTGTGTGCGTGTGCACATGCGGGTGTGTGTGTGCGTGTGCTTATGTGTGTGTGCGCGTGCGTGCCCGCGCGTGTGTGTGTGTGTACGTAGCTGCGCGCGTGCGTGAGGGCAGTCAAACTCAAAGGCCTCTCTCGACCCAGTCTATTCCTGCACGAACTGCAGCGCCAGCTGAGAAGCGCAATGTACTTTGTGTTTCAGAATGCAGCGTCAACTGTCAATCTGGAACCTGTGCCGTGATGACTGGAGACTGCAGCAATGGCTGTGTGAGTGGATGGTACGGAGACACGTGTGACCAACGTACGTATGTGCAGAGCTTTGCTCATCTTAGAATGCTCTCAACAGCTGCAGGATTAGCGTCACGAGTGCGTGTGTGTCCTCAAACACGCACACACACACACACACACACACACACACACACAGAGAGAGAGAGAGAGAGAGAGAGAGAGAGAGAGAGAGAGAGAGAGTGTGTGTCCAATGTTCAACTCACTTTTACACCGTTCACCTCGAAACGCGTTTTAAGTCGCAAAGGCCTTTCCAGAGATTATCAGTTGGGACACGACGATCTGTGCTGAGTATTTTCTGGCTCATTCATCCTTTTAGTTGCCGATATGATATAAAAAGGTAAAGGTGTGGTTTTATATAGCGACTTACACCCTTTGTCTGGGTCTCAAACCGCTTTACACTTTAACCCCTGATCACTGGGCATCTTGATCAATCCTCACTGGTCCCTCACAACAAACATAGTGACAGACATTTAAGACGCACACAGTCAGGTACCAGCACCAACTCCGCTCCCTTCCGATGCTGGCGCTTGGCCGCACACAAGGGTTAATCGCACAACGTTTTT